>CM042153.1:10006470-10046470 GCA_023376005.1 Doryteuthis pealeii | reverse complement strand
ATCGATAGATAGATAAAAGAGAAGATTGGATGATAAATGATTTAGTTAGGGATATATTAAAGAATATGTTGTACTAAAATGCATAAAAAATCTTTTTCTATTTCTTAACAAGTTTCTTATCAACCAATCCGAGGGCGTTACATCACCGTTGTCATGGAAACAACTCCAGATATCAGGAAGATCATGCACTCTATCTTTTATTTTTTTCCAAACAGCAAGGCATGATGAACAGACGTGTAATTCAGATCTTTACACTGACAACCGTTGCTCAACCTTTGCAACTTTTAAATGAAATCACTTCTTCTACCTGATTTCAAGCAGAAATATTCGCTATAAGGCCAACTGGCTGTTAAATTCTCAAAACCTATTTCATCATTACAGACAAGGATGCTGCACAGAGGACCTCCCGAGAATGATGAGCGATAGGACGGATGGAGAGAGATTGTCATGGATATCCGCGCTGAAAGCGCAACATGATGATGATGATGCATATTATATATATATATAATATATATATATATATATATATATATATATATTTGGGAATAAAAAAGCCCTTAAATACCATGGGTATCGTGGTTATGGACCATTTCCACTCGCGAGTATGCTCACGAGCTTCTTCAGACCACTGATATATTTTATTTATTTATCAGTGGTCTGAAGAAGCTCGTGAGCATACTCGCGAGTGGAAATGGTCCATAACCACGATACCCATGGTATTTAAGGCCTTTTTATTCCCAAATAACTTTCTTTGCTCTGTTTACAATAATTAAACATTGAGCTCTCATACGGAACCTGAACTCTACAACAAACTACTGGTAGAGAATTAGGACCCACCTAGAATCACCTTGTACCAAGAAACTTGGTACCGCACCAAAGTATATATATATATATATATATATATTATATATGTGTGTGTGTGTGTGTGTGTGTGTGTATGTGTGTTTTGGGTGTGTGCGTGTTTGTCTGTTTGCGTGTACGTAATGCTTTGTACTCTAATAAAGTTGATCTTATGAAATTGGTAATTCGTGTTAGTTGTGTCCACGCTTTGTTGAATTTACTCTAATCAAGCAAATCTAAAATACTAAAAACTCGAAGCCCTTACATTGATCACTATTGTATTAGTTCCTGATCATCAGACCGCTATATTTGAATACTTCAAAGGCTTAATAATCTGATGTCTGGGCTTCAGAATTATATAGGCAGACAGAAAGAGATACACACACACACACACACACACACACACAGAGGCACACACACACACACACACAACCACACACACACGCACGCACATGCGCGCATACACTCACACACACACACACACACACACAGATATATATATATATACACAGAGAGAGACAGAGACAGAGACAGAGAGAGACAGAGAGACAGATTGAAATATAACTAAATTTAACGATGAATATATATGAGCATAATTATATATATGTATATATATACATATACATACTTACATATATATATATATATATATATATATATATACTATAGTGTGAGATGGTCACTGTTTCAGTTTTTGCTGGAATGGTGTACCAAAGCAGAATTATTAGTTGCGTGCTCAATATAAAATAGAGCTGTTATATTTTTTTTTCGATTTTCCTTACATTTGAAACATCTTCACCTGATGATTGCATCGCATGAAACCAATATGGTTGTGAATGTTCCTTTGTCACCTAATAAATACATATGTAAAACCTTTATATATTTATCTTATTAAAACCTTTATATATTTATCTATTATATATATATATATATATATATATATATATATATATATATCTCCACAGACAGACACATGTGATTGTATGGAGATTGTATGTTTGTATGTTTATAACTGAATCTACATCGCCACCAACGTCACAATTCTCTTTTTTACTTATATTCTCAATGGTTATTAAATAATCATTATCATTATTTAATCTTAATCAGCATCTTATTTATTAACAATGCTTCTGGGCAATTCCATGTCAAATCATCCAGAAAAAAAATGGTCACCCACTCCCTTCAATTTTTTTGAATATTTTTACAAGTGTAGACTATGTTAAAATTAGACAATCCCCCAAATTTGAGCTTCCAATTTGAAATATTCGCCGAGTTATGTCGCTTTTAAACTCGAAAAATTTGAGGTGAGGCGAGAAAAATGGCGATAATTTGTAATCTATTTAGGTCTATAAAATGTGTTCTAGAGCTTCCCTACTCCTAAAAATTGGTTTATAGAAGCTCAAATTTGGGGTATTGTCTAATTTTAACCTAGTCTGCACCTGTACAAAATTTCAAAAATTTGAAGAGTGTGGGTGACATGGCCTTGATGATTTGACATGAAATTACCTCTCTATTAAGGTTTAGCTGAGATAGATTTGTCTCAAAACAGTCCATATGAATAATGTACTAAAATCCTGTTATGTGTGCTATGTATCATTACGAAATACATGTTTACATTGTATATGGTGTGAGTAATTTGCATACCGGTTTTAATAAAACCTTGTTTCATAAATAATTACTTGGTGTTATTGGTTTCTGATATTATTGTTTTATTATCAAACGTATTAAAATCAATATGTATAATTTTATATTGAAATCTGTTGGATTGTTTTGTTATATAAGGTGTGCTGTAGCCCAACACTTAAACTTATGGAACGCGTGGAATAAAGCCAGTCAATCAACAAGCTCGAATACATGGTTATTTAAATATCTAATCGCCGATATTGAAAGCCGTTAATTTGCACGTTTTCGCCTCGGACAAACGGATCAGCAACCAAGGATTCTACCTAACACCGGGGAACTATCAAGGATTCTACCTAATACCAAGGAACTGTAGGAAACTCCATTGTAAACTGATCTCAACTGCAGCATAAAAATGGCCACAAAATTATAACAATTAGAATAAAGTAAGTCGTCGTCGGGGCGGCCTAATGTCGGTAGCAGCCATACAGCGAGGGAGTCCATCCCCTTTTCACCAGCGCTAGAACAAGGAGATTATTTTAGCGTCTGGGGTGGAGCGCTACACCTAATATCAGCTCCTTACTTTACCGCACACATCCCTGTGCTACTCATACGCTGAGTTGGCGTGGGCGGGTATTGAACTAGGAACCTTATGGTTTCTAGCGGAGCGCTCTACCGACTGAGCTAACCCGGCCCTAAAAGGTTAATTGTTTGTGGTTGTATTTCTAATTCAACATAATATCTCATTATATTAAACTGAAATACTTGAGCTCAGATGACGCATTTTTTCTAGTAATTATAATAATAGACGAAAATGAATGTAGAAGAAACAAGCTTATTAATCTGAAAGCAGTCACATAAAATGAACTCGAATTACTTATTTTTATGGACTATATACGCTGGCCAGGTAGGAAGCGCGTGGTGCGATGGTTAAAGTCATGGATATGGACTCGTCGCCCCGAGTTCAAATCATGAATGTGGTAATTGCATTTCCCTTTGTGCTAATACCCTTGGGAAAGGTATGAATCCTACTCTCCCTCCAGCTATGGATAAATAGTAGGGCAGACTGGGCTCTTTATCCTTGGTTAGGCAACCAGTCTAGGAGAAGGAAAACTATGAATTCAAACCTGTTGAACTCCGCTTAAGAAATTGACCTTGTGTCACATCCTGCTCGTGCGGAGGGGTTGGTAAATATATTTATATACGCTGACCAGCTTTATGTTTTGCCGGTTTAACAAGACTTTTTTTAAAGTACTGACACATGCTTAGACTATAAAATCCATTATACATTACTGGTACTTAAACTCCATTCACTTCAGGGAGAGTTTAATTGTATGATACATCTATACAGGTTTCTTCACAATCAAATTTGGTTATCGCTAATCACAAGACATATTTCTACGCAAAAATATTACCGTGTACATCCATTCATACAATTACATACACTCACATCCTTAATTATATATGCGTGTGCGTGCTTAATTGCGAACAGGCGTGTGTTTCGATTATGCTACCCTTTCGTTGTTATTAGTGCCGAGAAAATTTTTGGTTATTTCCTAGTTGGGTAACATGTTTGACCTAGAAAAACAGAACCCAAATTATTCATTTATTTTCCCATTAAACTAACCCTAAACCCCAACCCTAACCTTAAACCCTAACCCTAACCCTTGACTTAAACTAAAAAAAATAGAATTAACAGTTTTATTACAAAATGTGTGGGTTCTGTTTTTTCTAGGTCACCCTGTGATATTATGTTACTCAACTGGGGGCAGGGTAGGGTTAGGGTTTAGGGTTAGGGTTAGGCTTGGAGTTTAGGGTTAGTTTAATGGGAAAATAGATAATTTGGGTTCTGTTTTTCTGGGTCACCCTGTAATATCATGTTACTCAACTGAGGGCAGGGTAGGGTTAGGGTTTAGGGTTAGGGTTAGGCTTGGAGTTTAGGGTTAGTTTAATGGGAAAATAGATGATTTGGGTTCTGTTTTTTCTGGGTCGCCCTGTAATATCATGTTACTCAACTAGTAAATAACCAAATTTTTTTACTCACACCTGGATAAAAATAATAAGAGGACAATGGAAGTAAAAGGTTTCGCACAAGACACAAAGTTATATAAGATTTTGACTTCAAAAAGTGACGATGTCAAGAAAAAAAAAGTTTTTTTTATTTGATGTTGTTCTAAGCGACAACTTGCGGGCAAATGTGTTGAAGATAAATGCTTTTTCATGTTGTATTTAAACCAGACACATTTCTTTTTTCGGCTGGCGACTTTTGTGCACATACAAAAGAGGAAGGCGGTACAATGGTACGGTATAAGATTGGTCGAAAATAGAATGTTAGATTCAGTTAAACATTAGTAGATGCATTACAAATGAATTAAGAAAAAATGTGTACAATATTAATGTCTACGGTACCATTAATCATTGCCATTACAATTTGACAACCTTAGCACCTTTATGATTGCCCCAACCCTATTGCCCTTATGGCAAGCCCCAACACTTTTTATCATACTGATGCTAAAAAAAGCAGTGGCTGTGGGTCTACAGGGAATGACGTTAAACGGGTTTTAATATAAGGGGAGAACATGAAATTTTATTGTCAAATATCTTTTTCAAATTTGTTTGTCTGCGTCTTCGAAGGCAACTAAAGAACTAGCACAAAAGATGTTTTACGTGCGTTCGTACTCCGATCAATCCGCTGGCACGTCAGGCCTTAGCGTCTATATGATTGGCCTAACCCTATTGCCCTTATGGCAAGCCCAACCGTTTTTATCATGTGGGTGCTAGAAGGCTGTGGCTGAGGGTCAACATGCCTGGGAATGACGTTAAACTCTTTCTGATGGTAATGTTCCAATTCTGGAGGTTTGGGGAATGTGGAGTATCCCTTCATCACTATTACTCCCAGGTCCACACTGACCCGGACTGGTAGTACCTGTTAGGGTCCTATCTATGGGTTAAACAGAAAAACGTTTATAAAAATTGTTTAAAAAAACTTTCTACTAAAAAATCAATAAAACCCTTGATAAAAAGACATAATAAATTTGACCATCCTTCATAACTACCGTTTTGCATAAAATAACACTGGATAGGTTGACATGCCGTTAAAATCAATAAATCAATGAAGCAGCAATTTGACAAAGAACTCGTATTTTGGACTCTAATATCTTAAGAAAAAAATAGCCAAATATTTTTTTTAAATTGACTAAGGAAATATTCAATTTGTTGCATATACAATAGTAAGCTTTATAAGAAATGATATATTATTAAATTTATTTATCACATAATTTTTTGTTTTATAATAAGGAACACACATTTGTCCTGTCTAAATGGCATTGCTGATACAACAGGAAAATATGCTTGCTTGAATAAGGCAAGTGATTGCGCTACTATTTCAACATCTAACTAATGATGTGTCTAATTAAGTACTGTATAAGTTAATGAACAACATTTTTATATTTTGTACTTTAGGAGATTACCAATCTCTCTCTCTCTCTCTCTCTCTCTCTCTCTCTCTCTCTCTCTCTCTCTCTCTCTCTCTCTCTCTCTCTCTCTCATTCTACAAGATGCTGGTAAATATCTTGTTGAACAAAAGAAACGAATTAGTTTCTAAGTGTAGTCATATTAACAAAATTGTCTTCTGTAATCTACCAAGTTGACCCTAATCAATTCCATATTATACACTCTGAGAGAGAAAAACAAAGAAAGAGAGAGAGAGAGAGAGAAAAGAGAGAGAGAGGGAGAGAGAGAGAAAGAAGAAGAAGAAGAAGAAGAAGAAGAAGAAGAAGAAGAAGAAGGAAAATATGTTTATTATTATTTTCTTCTTAGATGTGAATGCAACGTGCAATAATACCGAAACATGTTTTACCGAAATGTCTTCGAGTAAATGTCTAATGTAAAAAAAAAAACATCTCAGAACGTCGACATACCTCACAATATACAAACACCTGACTTGCAACTTTTTACCTTTCTATTTAAACTTATCCGTTCTAACCCACTAATCATCATTTAAATTTTTCCGTTCTAATATGGCCACTAAGACAACCCTCACGGTCTACGTCATGCCCATTATGTAACACACCAAAAGGACCCAACCACATATTTGTATTGAAACTGCCGGTGTGAATGCAATCAATATAACATGCCGTTTCCAAATTTCTGGAGTGGTTAATTGCGTCGTGGTTATGCTTATTTGCAGACAGTGCCCGACAGACTAGTTTGCTGCATAGTAGCTAAAACTTTAAAAAAACAAAAAAAAAACAAAGCAGATGTGTGTTATTTATAATTCAAAATGGTGACAAAGGATGTTCATAGTTACTTCATATATCTCCAATTTGTCTTTTGTAACAGGCCATACATTAATTAAATTATCTATAAAATAATTGTTTATGTACCACGTTATATCTGGCGTAGAATATGTTAAAGCAACCTGTCTCATCTTTTACAAACTAAAATGATTAAGTGTTCATCATATTATGGAGATAGTTATGAGAAAAATGCAATAATCAGTTGTATTTTACACTGATTGTATTTTAATTCAATAGACTTTGACAATGCTGCCGCGTCTTCATGACTGCCGACTGTCTTTTGTTCAAACACATCACAAACTGTTGTGTACTGGCATCAAATTCTATATGTTATATAGCGGCTTCTTCTTCACGTTGCTAAATCGCGTATCTGTATACGTAGCGGGTATGGTCACAGTACCCAAAGCGATGTATGTTAGTAGTCAGCTACGACCGACTACTGAACTTCAATAACAACAGATACGTAGGTACAAAGAGAGGACCCTTCTTTATCTTCTTCGGTGTGTGGGTGGTGAAGGCACGGAGCTTACAATGAGTGCACGAGGCGTGGTTGCTGACGGGAGACGTGAAGTGTCCTTTCCGCTGTCGGCCGGCGTCTGAGTCCTGTCGGCTTGACCCTCTGGCTTTTGTATTGACGACACGCCTACCATCTTTATCTTTTTGATCTGATAACGGACCTTTGTTATATATTTCTTTATTTTCGCCCTGCTTCCTTGACCGGAAACTATTTCTTCCGCTTTCTCATTCTTTTTAAATATATATTTTTATCTTTCTCTTTGTCCCTCAGCCGGAAGTTCCATCTTCCGGGTGAGGACAATGCAACGAAACCTGTAGAGCTGTAATATGATATTTACACTGGTAAAAAGTAAATCTTTCTTCTGGTAGAGAAAATATTCTTATAATGAAACAGCGACTTAAAAACACTAAACTCTGTCACGTTTTATCACGAACCACAAAACATATATCTGTTATATATCTATAACTCCCATAATTTTTACGTGCATGTGGAATAGAATAGAATAATTATGTTTTCTTTAATAAAATTAGCTTTACAATTGCATGTTATGTGTTAGGTTTTGAATTATGTAAACAAAAGAGAATAAAACGAAAAATAGTTTTATAAATATTTGAGAGTAATCGCTAGAATATGAATAATCCCTAAGCCAATGCTTTGTTGACAAAAGAAAATCTTATCTATTAATAATGGAGATTCGCTTCCGGTTTTTGTCTGTAATAAAAAATTACGTCACTGCTTACGTCACATTACCCAAAATCGTCAAACATTGAATTGAACATGCAACATTAGACAGTCCTCATTGTTTTTTAAAACAAGTTTTAATAAATACATGACTGATATTATATATCTATATATAGTTTGTTTTATTTTAATACATATTTAAAGTTTACATTTCAAATAGTTTTATCTTTTAATCCTTTAATGAATTTGATGATTTTACTTACTTAGGGAAGAAACCCTCTGACATTGAATTTTTTACTCCCACCCCTCAGACAATATGTTTCAAAAATCTATTTTTACATCGCCCGGAGTGCGTTTTTTTATTTTATACTAGTGTAAGTAATATAGATATTCAATATTGGAATTCTTTTCATACATCCTCAAATCATCCGCTAGACCAAGGAGATTGTTTTTGCGTCTGAGGTGTAGCGCCAAGCCTACCATCAGCTCCTTACTTTACCGCACAGATCCCTGTGCTACTCATAGGCTGAGTTGGTGAGGACCGATATCGAACTAGGAACCTTGTGGTTTCTAGCCGAAATGCTCTACCGACTGAGCTAACCCGGCACTAAACGTTAATAGGATTTATTGATTAAATGCAGAAAAAAAGAGAAAATCAATAGATTAATAAAAAAAATCTAATTAGGGAAAGTAAAAAAGATGATTCCCTTTAGTATTATCTGCATTATTCGGACTATTGTCCCCATCTTCATTGTTACGTTTCGGCCGATATGCCCTCCGGCCTTCTTCAGGTATTTCTTGTCGGACTCGGGAACCTTCTCGGACTCGGGAACCTTCTTTTTGAACTCGGGAAGTTTCTTGTCGTAATCGGGAACCATCACAGAATTTTTGTACAAATAACAATGAAGATGTGGACAATAGTCCGGATAATGCAGATAATACTAATCATTAAGCCCCATCTCAAACATTCAGAAAAATACAATTTCTTTTATAGTCAAATTACAAGATGATACGGAGTATAGATTATAAAACGCTAAAGAAGTCTTGATTTGTCAAATGTTGTTTGAATAAAACAAAAGTGGCCTAAATGTTGACATAAACGTAGACAGTTATTAATTTACTGAATTTGACAGAAGGCAAGAATTATAGAGCACTAGAAGCGGCTACCCAGCTTTGAGTGGGTAGAGTGGAGTATTATCCTCGTACCCCATTTGTACTAGGTTAGGCACAAAGCCCTATTAACGTGGGACCACCTACAAGCCGAGACTCATTGGTGGCGGGTTTAAAAATTGCGTCTATCCCCTCGGCATTCCATTTTCTTTTATTTAAAAAGAAATGCCAAAGTATTATTAACATGTTTTATTATTAAGAAATATCTATATATTAATAAGCTTGTTCCTTAATCTTCCGACCGTTATCATCCTGTAACACCCGCTGGTTAAAAATGAGACCGTCCGAATCGCCTGTTTCCAAATTTATTACGCCAAAGAAAAATATTATCGATAAAAACGTAAACGTTGAAACATATTGCAGCACATAATTCATAACGTTTTATTTTATCATAGATTTATATACAATACAGAGCTATTTATTTTAAATAGCACAAAACAAAGTAACAAAAAATATACATTCTTTAGTTCTGTGTGGACACTGGATGTTGTCTAGTGGACCTAGCAAGAGAAATTGACGATAGGGACGTAATGGTTTGTATGTGTGTGTGAGAGTGAGAGAGAGATTCTAGGGAACGCTTGCTGTCGGCACGCCCTGTAGATGATAAAATGTCTATATTTGGCAAGATAGGAAAACATCAGTTGTGTAATAAGGTCTCATTTCACATTTATACCCTTAGCGCAGACATGAACTTACACATTTCTTCCCCAGAAAAAAAAAACAACATACAAGCCAATTTCGCAAATCATTAACAGACAGCAGCAGCAACAGCAACCGTTGCAGCAGTAGCAGCAACAACAGCAGCAGTAGCAGCAGCAAAGGTGTCATAATCTCATAGGCACATCTGACAGGGCCCAACAAGATAAATGAGAATGTATATGCGCTGAGTCTCATGGTGGTTGTTAGTGAAAGTGTGTGAATAATTTATATATTAATGAACGTGTATGTTTTACCTCCTGTTTAAGTGATGGCACAGCAAGCTAGTGTCCCAAGCTCTTGCTAAGGTGTAGGGTGGGAGTTTTTCTTCTTCCCTGTCTACGCGTAGCCATTTATCAGGTAATTGCTATGCCCAACAACTACAGGAGACAAAACAAGATCTCCTGCGCGATAGAAATTTCTTCCAGCTGACTCGATAGTTAGACATGGGGTGAATTCAAAGAAAAGATGGCAGTAAAAGTAACGACTTTCCAGGAGCAGTTGACGAGATAATATTCAAATGCATGAAATAAATATCTGCAAGTTAAAATTGAAAAAAAAAAAGTAACTTAAAAATGTTTTATAATATAATTAAGAACATGTTCTTTATTATTTCTCTGAATGTTTGAAATGAGGCTTGATGATTAGTATTATCTGCGTTATTCGGACTATTGTCCTCATCTTCATTGTTATCTCTACAACGTTTCGGTCGATATGCCCTCCGGCCTTCTTCAGGTATGGCTAGCGGAATGAGAACAGGATACCCCCGTGGATTGAATAAATGGTTAGGTTCAAAGTTCCGTGATGGCTCCCGATTACAACAAGAAGGGTCCCGAATACGACAAGAAACTTCCCGAGTTCAAAAAGAAGGTTCCCGAGTCCGAGAAGGCCCCCGAGTCCGACAAGAAATACCTGAAGAAGGCCGGAGGGCATATCGGCCGAAACGTTGTACAGATAACAATGAAAATGGGGACAATAGTCCGAATAACGCAGATAATACTGCTCTTTATTCAATAAAATCTCATTATAATAGAGATTCGGTGTATGTCGGTCTGAAACTGAGACTACTCACTGATGAGTTCACAATAACCTCAGGATTTACGTAAGTTTATCAATGAGTAATTTATAGTAAAAATCATTATACTTAGAATAAATTTTATTTACTAAGGATGTCTCTATAAAACCCTAGAGTAAGATTTGCTTCAAATCAGCCCATGTTATTACTGCGTTTATATATCCATAAGAAATAAAGGTTTATAAATAAATAAATAATTATATGGTGTTGTTAATTTGCATACTGGTTTTAACAAAACCGGGTTTAATAAAGAATTACTTTGTGTTCTTGATCTCTAATATTATTGTTTTAATCTCGAACGTATAAAAATCAATCCTAAGATTGATTTTATATAGAAACCAATTAAAATATAATAAAGATAAGTGTAATATTTTTAGATGCATTGTATTTAATGTATTTTGTCTTTCTGATTTAATTTATTTCATTACATTAAAATTTAAATACTTACGCCTGGAGGTCGCACATTCTTGCTAGTATAGGTAATAGAAATACTTTTTTTTAGATCTAAAATTGAATAAAAAAAGCACACACAGAAAAAAAAACAACAACAACATATAAACACGAGGGAGGGTGACGAGATAGATTTAAGGGAATCAAGTCAGTGGGTCGATTCCTCGGAATGTCAATTTACTATGCAGAAAGCTAATTCCTAATGTCAGCGATATTATATTACAAGTTACAGAGTGAATAAGTTAAGACCACAAGTCAAACGTAATAACATTGACGAAAAGGGTAATTGAATCTTTTTTTATATTCTATTTATATATGTTAAGTATCTGGCCGCCATCCTTGGCCAGTTGCAAAGAACTTAAAGTAAATAAGTAAGTAAGTAAGTAAGTCCAGAGTTATAGAATCCTTTGGTAAGTGAATAAGTCCTGTGGTATAGTATCCTTTGGTAAGTGAATAAGTCCCGCGATATAATATTACGTTCCGTCGCCCAAGAAGATCCAAGTAGTAATGATTAGTATGGCCAGAAAAGGTCAGTATAAATAATCATATCAGCAGTAGGGCATTGCCAGTGATTGGACAAATAGGTTGCCGTCCCAGGTCACGTGCTTATCGTGAGCCTATAAGTAGGAGTAGGTATCTATCTACCACACGCCTTATATACAAAAAACTCATGTGGTGCAAGCTAGATTAGCAGATCATTGTTAGTGAGTTCGATCCTCACTGGGCGCCCCACACTTCTGGCCTTGTGCCATATCTAAGCTAAGCTTAGTAAATAACTATATACCAAAACTCATGTGGTGTAATGGTTAGCAAGCTTGCTTCGCAAACCATTGTTAGTGAGTTCGATTCTCACTGGGCGCCCAACACTTCTGGCCTTGTGCTATATCTAAGCAAAGCTTAGTAAATAACTATATACAAAAAACTCATGTGGTGTATGGTTAGCAAGCTTGATTCGCAACCATTGTTAGTGAGTTCGATTCTCACTGGGTGCCCACACTTCTGGCCTTGTGCCATATCTAAGCAAAGCTTAGTAAATAACTATATACCAAAAACTCATGTGGTGTAATGGTTAGCAAGCTTGCTTCGCAAACCATTGTTAGTGAGTTCGATTCTCACTGGGCGCCCCACACTTCTGGCCTTGTGCCACATCTAAGCAAAGCTTAGCAAATAACTATATACCCAAAACTCATGTGGTGTAATGGTTAGCAAGCTTGCTTCGCAACCATTGTTAGTGAGTTCGATTCTCATTGGGAGCCCCATACTTCTGGCCTTGTGCCATATCTAAGCTAAAGCTTAGTAAATAACACGGGCACCTCACATGCTGTAATGGTTAGCAAGCTCGCTTCGCAAACCATAGATAGTGAGTTCGATTCTCATTGGGAGCCCCATACTTCTGGCCTTGTTCCATATCTAAGCTAAGCTTAGTAAATAACTAAGGCACCTCAGGTTGTGTAATGGTTAGCAAGGAAGACTGGCAAACCATGACTAGTGAGTTCGAGTCTCACTGGGTGTCCCTTACATTCGGCATTGTGCCATATCTAAGCGAAGCTTAGTAAATAACTATATACCAAAAACTCATGTGGTGTAATGATTAGCAAGCTAGATTAGCAGATCATTGTTAGTGAGTTCGATCCTCACTGGGTGCCCCATACTTCTGGCCTTGCGCCGCATCTAAGCTAAGCTTAGTAAATACTTATATACCAAAAACAAATGGTTAGCAAGCTAGATTCGCAGACCATTGTTAGTGAGTTCGATTCTCTCTGGGTGCCTCTTACTTCTGGCCTTGTGCCATATCTAAGCTAAGCTTAGTAAATAACTATATACCAAAAACTCCAACAATATCCGCTTATATCGTAACTATATGCTTACATATAGGTTCACGCCCGTTCAAGGGGTATATTATTAATATTTTAAATAGTAAACATTGATTTTTCTTTTCAGAGTGGCTGGATCAACGCAAGGTCTTTTTTACATGGGGATTTTAATGGGTCATACTACCAGTATCCAACTCCCGATGGATCTGTGGGACTAACCTTTTTTCCATCTACCTCTAGCCGCTTCTAGTACATATATAAAGGGCAGTTGTGTGTATGTCTATGTCCGGAGGAGACTTCGAAAATAATACAATTAATGACATAGTAAATATATATACACATTAAATATCACCAGTTCTTGGTCTTTGAGCAAAAATGATGAAGGTTTGATTTATATTAGTGAAAGGGGTTAAAGAATGTGCGAACTGCACCCCTGCCCAATGGGTCTATCTGTTGAATATCTATTATGACGATCTATGATATTTAATCAGTGAATGCAGGTGACTGAGCAGCCCATAAAAACGCAACATTCCCCTTTGACACTTGTTGGGCTAGAAGATCTTATCAGTTGTGCCACGTCCAGAACGGAAACCACATTAGGATTCTGGAAGAATAATTGGTGATATATGTTCTTCCAAGCGATTTAGAAGGATTCTTGCAAAAACCTTTCCAACAATGGAGAGCAGAGCAATTCCTCGATAGTTTGTTACATAATCTATGCGGTTGCATAAGATTATTGTCAGACCCCTGTAATTCTGAGGGGATGACCCTTTTCATACCATGGCCGGGTCCTTCAATGGAAAATTACAGAAGCCCGCCAAAATACGTGAAGTCACGTGAGACCTGTTCGGTCCCCAGTTTGCAGTTAGACGTCAGGCAGAGCGGTCAGCCATTTTATGCTCTACCTAAACTGGAACTCACGCGCGCTATGTTAGTCAGCAGATGTCTGGATTGGGGATTGAAAATAAAGTAACATCAAAATAAATCGAAGTCTTGTGTTTATTACCTAAAAACTAACAATGACACAGGGCTTCTGATAAAGAGAATTACCCAATAGAAAACCAGACCGAAGTCCCCAAGTCAACTCCAGACGCAAGACGTTAGAAGATTCCAGACCAAGTCAAGATGATAGAAGAAATACCAAAGACGATCAGAATACTAAAGACGGCCAAGAAATAGAATTAAAGAAAGAGGTATGCAGCATTATAATTATTTAGTGCCAGTGAGGAAGGGTATACAACAAGTTGCCATACAGGCTTTTAGAAACCCTTTTTGAACAAAGGAATGAGAAGCATATCCCTCCAATCCTGAGGTGCTCATTTAATCCAAGCGTGTAATAACACTTCATGCAGCATCTCATTCAGTCTGGAGCCACCAAATTTAAGTAGTTCAGCATTAATTCTGTCCAGTCCAGAGGCGCCCCCCACCCGATTCATTTGTGCAACAACCCTATAAACTTCATAAATTGTTGGTTGATCATCTAGCTCATCTTTAATGGGGAACTGATCAATGAAGTCCTTATCAATATTAGATGGTCAGTTTAAGAGTTCATTAAAGTGCTCTCTCCAGAGATCACGAATATCTTCTGGTTTGGAAAGCAACCTAGAGCCATCATTTGAGTGAAGTGGGGTGATAGAGGATGATGACCTCGGGCCATTCTTTACCAATCAAACTTTCTTTACCAATTGACCCCATTTTAATCCTATTTTACTCTGGTGGATCCCCCATAGCCATTCGTTGTTTAAAAATTCCATTGTATTTTTATAGTTAAATACATTTTACTTGCTTGGGTCCCCAAATATATTATATGGACCCCAGTTGAGAACCACCGGGCTTGACGAACGGTCAAAGATGCCCCCTCAGATCAATTGGCTGTTCATGCTAAGCCCTAACACATATTGTTCATATGTTTAAAACAACTGTTTTATAATTTAATCAAGCGGGAGCTGTTGTTTTCCAGTTAGATCGAACTTAACGGACCTAAATTCCACTATCGCATGTCATCCTGCGGAAAGAAAAAAATACCAAAAATCAGGAAATTAACGGAATTCAATGAAATTTTCAGTATTGATATATTAATGAATAAAAGATATAATACTCTTGACATTTTATCTAAAAACTTACATTTTTTCAGGTCAGTTAACTTTGAACCAGGTATCTTTGAGAATCTGTGTTACACCTAAAAGATATGTGGTTCAAAGTTAACTGACCTGAAAAAACGTTAACTGACCTGAAAAAACGTAAAAGATTTTTAATAAAATTACTGGTGCTAGAATACTCGGAAGAGTCCTGGAGACCTGAGGAGACTTGTTGTCACTCAGACTCCAGTGAAAGACCATCTGCCAACGCTGGTATGAAATCTTTGAGAATCTGTGTTACGCCTCAAGATATTGGTTCAAAGTTAACTGACCTGAAAGAACGTTAACTGACCTGAAAAACGTAAACGATTTTAATAAAATAACTGGTGCTAGAATACAAGGAAGAGTCCTGTAGACCTGAGGAAACTTGTTGTCACTCAGACTCCAGTGAAAGACCATCTGCCAACGCTGGTGTGAAAGGCTCAAAACGAGTGAAATAATAATGATAAATTAGAAAATAATGATAATAATATTAATAGTGATAGTCGTGGTCGAAAAATGTAAAAATGAATAGAAAAGTTTAAATCTTTACTGTTTACATTTATTTTTACACCGTTGAGATCAATCGTCTCTGAATTCGTTAAAATGAAGAAAATAATCAAAAATGGAAATTTAAAAAATAAGATTGATTACTTCAACACGTTTTATTTTTTTCTTCTTCTTTATTTTTCAAACATTTCTAATCACTTAAATCAAATATTGATTGGAGAGGCTAATTGGTACAAGTTGCGTTGCTTTTTCATCTTCTAACTTTCAAATTTAACTCACATCACACCCACCTTTTATTTTGTTTACCGCACAACCTCTTTCTGGTTTACACATTTTTCTCTTGATTAAAAATAGAAAACGTTTTACCTTGTTTCATTCCCAAATCTGATTTTAATTTTAACGTTTTATTTTAATATCAAGTCGTGTTAACAAGGAGCACGTAAAAAGAAAACAGAAATTATACAAATTTGAAAATAATTTATTAAATTGATAGGGGAATTAAATATACGTAAATATATATATATATATATATATATATATATATATATATCATTTCTCTGAATGTTTGAGATGAGACTTGAAGATTAGTATTATTAGTGTTATTCGGACTATTGTCCCCATCTTCATTGTTATTTCAAAAAAACTCACTTAACTTTTTCAAAATCTCACAGAGGTCCTAATTCTCGCTATCAAATCTCGACCACGAGATTTGTGCCTATCACCCGTGTGATTTGAAAAGTCTTTCTTTGTGTTTAATATGGGTCACATTTTATTATCGGTCTAAACTATAGATGACCCTCAAAGTGGTCAAAACCCAGTCTCTCTGTTTCCTAAGAAGAGATTATCATCCTTCTTGATCTTCATTAAGTTTTAATGGGTGGGCTGAACTACTGACACCCACAACAATACACCTACTTACACATACAGTATATGTATACCCACATACATATGTATCTATACATACGCACATCTATATCTATATCTTATTATACATACACACACATGATCTACTTGAACACACACCCATCTGTGGGTGATCCTAATCCATTCCCAATTTACACACACACACACACACACACTTATCTTATATCTGGGTTTTCTTACTACCTATTCAGTATAACTAACTCCTACGTATCTATATAACTAACTGTACAGCCACATATGCATGCACAATGCATAGTATTATATCGTAATAATATATATAGTTGGGAGAAAAACTTTTTTACAACTATAAATGCTGTATATTTTACTGGAAATATTGAGCATTTTTGGGAATAACTACTAATAGTTCTACAATGAAAACGTTATAGCAACTTTTGATGAGTATATATATATATATATATATATATATATATAATATATATATTCATCGCTCTGTCTTACATTTTTCTCATATGACCAAAGACATTGTAACCCCCCGTACCTGAATATCGATAAGAATGATGGAACATAAGAAAATGTGTTTGTTGGCTTATTCTGGCATTTTATTTTTAATATCTTTCTCAGTCAACGCATATGGACATAGTTTAATCTTTGTTCTGGATGTAAATGTACTGTCCATCCATGGCCTAGCTACATGTAATAACACAATATAAGTACCTTCGTTTCTGTACTTTTACTCTCTATCTGTCTGTCTGTCTGTCTGTCTTATATATATAATATATATATATATATATATAGGTATATGTAAAAACACATTTTTTTGTGATGAAACAAAGAAAATACAGTGCTCAATCACAAATTGTAAGAGCTAATATTTATTTATTTTACAAAGTTTTCACAGATCAATGTTCATTATAAACAGCGACCCAGGTTTCATGCCAAGGGGCAATCATCAGGATGTTGAGCAAGATCCCATGATGTTTGTTGAAGTTCTTTACTCAATGTCACATTTTGGACCGCAAATAACGTCGGTTAGTTCCGCGGACGCTATTATAGTTCGGATTTACTAAAAATAATTTTTTTCAAAATTTGCATTTTTTTTTTTTTTTTTTTAGGTAACGCCAACGAAGTTACCTCCCTTTATTCGTTAAAAATAGAACATTTTTTTACTTTGAAAAAAAATTTTAGGGTCGCTGTTTATAATGAACATTGATCTGTGAAAACTTTGTAAAATAAAATAAATATATATATATATATATATATATATTATATATATATATATATATTATCATAGTAAAGCTGAAATTTTTACCTTTTAATATCTAAAGGCTTTTTATCCTGGTAAGTTTAATGACACGAAATGTATACTAAATTATTCCTTAGTTTTAGGATTACTAAATGTTTGAAAATTCCATTTTAATTGGTTATAATTAGTCAAAAACTGACTCATCCCTGTCTTACATTTTGCATAACTTTCTTTTCCTCTCTATATGCGAGTGAAGGGGAAATTGGTTAGTGATTAACAGAGAAAATTAACAACGCACCAGCACGTAATAAAATTCCAATGTCCATTTCAATTTAAATTTGCTCAAACTAGATATACCCAATTCGTTGTAAAAACCGTATTTTTTTAATACAATTCTGACCCCACGTTTGAAAAGAAGTTACCAAAAATCAGGGAATTATCCGATTTTAATGAAATTTTTAGTGTTGATTTAGCAATGAATTAGTTTTATAATGCATTAGCTATTTTATTTTAAAATTTTCTGATTTTTTTCAGGTCACTTAACTTTGCCCCCCCCCCGGTTTTTGGGGTGCAAAATATCGGTGTGGTATATATGTGATTGATACTATTTTCTGCATAAATAAAAAGACTAAATACAATGTGAATGGAAGAAAAAAGTTTTTTTTTAAGAATCTGCTCGGGTAGTAAATAAGTACCGAAAATCGAAAAAATAAAATGAAATTAAAAACTAAAAATTAATTTTTGGAGTATTGTTTGTATTATTCAGACTGTTGTCCCCATCTTCATTGTTATCTGTACAACGTTTCGGTTGATGTGCCCTCCGGCTTCTTCAGGTATTTCTTGTCGGATTCGGGAACCTTCTCGGACTCGGGAACCTTCTTGTAATCGGGAACCATCACGGAACTTTGAACCTAACCCTTTATTCTATCCATGGGGGTATCCTGTTCTCATTCCACTAACCATAGCTGGGGTACAGGTGTTAAGTTGTGTTAATTATTATTCTATGTTACTGCTGCCCCTGCAGTCTAGAGATAACTGTCATTTAGAACTGTTGTAACCTAGCTCCTTTATCTACTAGGCTATGTGTCCAATTGGACAATCCAGTGGGATTTTTTTCAATCTCAAAAGTTACAATTCATTTTGTAAAAACGGAGGTTAGGTAGCGTCTTGGCAGGCATCTTGATCGAAATTGACGGAAAAAATCCCTTTAAATGTATCAAAAATAAATTACATGTTAATATTATTTTGCTTTTTAACCGATGCTCATTATGTTACTACTTTTTGGCTTAGACAAAAATTTGACTTTAAATAATCGGTTTAATAAATGTTAATTCGTTTTAAAATGATAGCAGACGATATTTTGGCAGATTCTACTCTTTTCTCTAATCCCAATTATCTAGCAAGAGCTTAATGGGTGATCCAACGGGTCACGTTTTGTCTAGAATATATATATATATATATATATATATATATATATATATATTATACAGAGTCAGACAGATAGATATAGAAGAAGTAATTATATATATAATATATATATATATATATATATATATATATATATATATATATATATGGTATACATTTATTTGTATCTATTTGCTACTATATTTTATGATATTTTTGTGTTAAAGCATGCAGTTGTATAGTTTTCGAAACGATTCTAAGATTTGTATATTTCGCACGGACTCATTCAAAATGGCTACAGTCTTATTTCAAAGTGAAAGTCATTTGGCTAATTTCTTAGCATAACATTATCTGAAATGAACTTAATTGTTATTAAGAACACGTTTTATGATATTTTTGTGTTGAAGCATGCAGTTGTATTGTTTTCGAAAAAAGTTTCTAAGATTTGTTTATTTTGCACACAGACTTTCAAAATAGCTACCAGTTTAGTTGAAAGTGAAAGTCAAGGGAGGTTACTCTAATTGCCTTATTTGCTAGGAATTTTAACAACTAATGGTGAAAATTACCGCCTCATGATAAGCATTTGCCAAATTCGGCATACCAGAGAAGAGGCCCGAACGAACTATTGGTCGAAAAATAAAAAGCCTACACAGTACTAATCAATACGTTTCCATATTGGTGACCTTATCTAAAAAGTCAGGGTGTTTGGTGGAGCAACACCGGGAGGAAAAAATCTTATCGGTATTTCGAAAGCCTCCGTCGTTGTTCTTATCAGACGGAATTTAATAAGACGTCTTCGAGTAGCTCACCTTACCCCGGACTGCATATACACACATAATAAGAGCACCATATCTACATGGTTCTATGTTATTGGACTGTACGGGTTCTGTCTTAAAGCCTTATCTGGTTAACACCATATCTGAAGATGTGGAATGGAACGGTTGACTGAGTGTATAGTTGCATGAGAGCACGTGCCGGGTTAAAATGGGGCGGGGGGAGTGTGTTTCATTGCTCATGTAAATAAATACACGCACACACACACACACACACGAATTTATACATACCGACACACAAATACACAGACGAACACACACACACACACATATATATATGAATACACACACACACACACACACACACACACACACACACAAAGACACATGCACACACAGACATACATGAAATTATACATACCGACAACGAATACACAAACAAACATACACACACACACACACACACACATGAATATATACACACAGACACACACAGACATGCACACACACACACACACACACACACACCATACATGAATTATACATACCGACACACGAATCCACAGACGAACACACACACACACACACACACACACACACACATGAATATATACACACACACACAACAGACACACACAGACATACACGCACACACACATACATGAATTTATAGATACCGACACACGAATACACAGAAGAACACACACACCACACACACATGAATACACACATGAATATACACACACAGACACACAAAGACACATACACGCACACATATATATGAATTCATACATACCGACACACGAATACACAGACGAATACACACACACACACACACACACACATGAATATACACACACAGACACACAGACACACACACACATAAATGAATTTATACATAGCGACACACGAATACACAGACGAACACACACAACACACACATGAATATACACACACAGACACACACAGACACACATACACACACATACATGAATTTATACATACGGACACACGAATACACAGACGAACACATACACACGCGCGCATGCACAGTCACACACACACACACATACACACACATGAATATACACACACACTCAGACACACAAATACGTAGATAAATACACATACACACACATATCGTGTTTTATTTTGTGTGTAAACAAACAGATATATACACACAGACAGACAGAAGCAGACAGACACACGCACATATACATGAATGTATACATACAGACACACGCACATATACATGAATGTATACATACAGACACACGAATACACATACGAATACACACATGCGGGCGCACACACATACACAAATGAATATACACAAACAGAGACAAACAAATACGTAGATAAATGCACATATACACACACATATCGATAGAAAAAATATGATTAATTTGTTTGTTTACGCAATAGGCATGTGCAGAATTTTCTAGTATTTTCTTTTTTTTGTCCCCTCTCCCCCCAAAAAACATAACAGCTCATTTTCAGAGTATTCAGTTTCTGCTCATCAAATTAGAGGATGTTGAGAAATTGTGCATACCTACGGGGCCTGGAAAAAATAATGGGAACACTTTTTTTTAAATAACAGTTTTATTATTTCTCATAGAACTTACCCACATACAGCACCAATAAAGACTTTGATGGAGCATTCACTGCTGATAATGGTAGGTTATTCTATGAATCTACGACCCTGTTACTGGAATAATTTTGTCTTACGTTTGTTTTGCAATTTTTTATTTTAGCAAAATACAAAAAACTAATAAGACTTGATGCGCTGGGAAATGATCTCTCATAGGAATTAGCCACTTGTGACATAGTCACAGAGTTTGTCGGTGACGATTGATCGTCTGACCGGGCCTAATAGTGTAATGGCTAACTTGCTGTAATGCAGCATCCTAGTATACAGTTTGACCCCCCAGTCATGCGATTAATTTCCCTTTGGGACTAATACCGTTGGGAAAGTTATGAAAGCACTGGAAAGACTCGTAGCATTAACCTTATAAAAAAAAGTAAAGTCGTCGGGGCGGCCTAAAGTCGGCATCAGCCAGTTAGCGAGGGAGTATATCCCCTTTGCAATAGCACTAGATCAAGGAGATTGTTTTTTAGCATCTGAGGTGGAGCGCCACACCTACCATCAGCTCCTTACTTTACCGCACAGATCCTTGTGCTACTCATACGCTGAGTTGGCGAGGACCGGTATCGAACTAGGAACCTTGTGGTTTCTAGCCGAACGCTCTACCGACTGAGCTAACCCGAATTTTGTAAGTCTAAAATTCAGACTGTAGTTTAAATGAATGTAAAGAAAAATATTATTTATAATGGATGCTACCTGACTAATAATAATAATAATAATAATAATAATATAATAAAAGAGTCCTGGAGACCTGACGAGACTCGTTGTTACTCAGTCTACAGTGGACTACCGGCAACGGCAGGTGTGAGAAACTCGAATGGAGTGAAATAATAATGATAATAATAATACGACTGGTGTGAAAACCTAATAATAATAATAATAATAATAATAATAATAATAATAATAATTATGATAAATAATATCTTTTTCAGCTAGATATATTAGGTCTGAGACCTGTCTGCTGTTCTTTATAAAAAATTTATATTATTTCCGCTGAATATCTATATCCTTTCCACAGTTCATCCAACCTTTCCTTAAAAGTTCAGAGATTGGGCATTCACTGCTGATGATGATAGATTATTCTATGACTCTACTACCTGTTAGTAAAATAATTTTGTCTTACTTTTCTTTTGCATTTTCTTTTTTTTTGGGGGGGGGGCCAAATACAAAAACCTAATTCACCTCAAACGTATGGCCTCCCTTTTTTATTCAGTATGTTCATAATCAAGGAAAAGGGTCTCACTTGTGAAGAAGACTTGCCTATCTGTCGAAGTTCATACGTTAAGCAAGCATTTAAAATAAGAGAAAAAAATAAAAAGGCTTTTTGATTTTCCTGATCGTGATTAGATTTTTAAAGATTCTAATGTAACCTGCTTGCTATATTTATTTTCCAATACTTAACATTACGGTCAAGTCACGCTGAAAACACGGGTACCTACTTGGTCCCCAAAGTTAAGCAGTTCAATACTTAATTGTGTGACCATTTGGAGGAATCTGTTCAATACTTAATTGGGTGACCATTTAAGCAAGATTCGGCATTAAATAACCCGAAAAAGTTTGATATGCCATTAAATAAAACAGATAACCAATATTTACTGATCTATGATTTCAAATTGACGTAATTGGTAACAACATTAGCATAATATAGTACGTTAATGCTTCACACCTATGCCCAAACCTGGTATATGTATTTCCAACAACGGATACAGATACAAAATATATCTCAAATATATATATATATATATATATATATATATATCCTATAATACAGATGGAGCTCTCTCTCTCTCTCTCTCTCTATCTATCTCTCTCTCTCTGTCTCTCTCTCTCTCTCTCTCTCTCTCTCTCTCTCTCTCTCTCTCTCTCTCTCTGACGATCTTTACATATATAAATATGTATGTATTCATAAATTCTGGTTCTTAACTCAGTGGTTAGGAAATCTGACTGATGATCAATAGATTAGGATTTGACCTCGGCTGGTGGTATCCTGCTAACGTTTTGCCATACTGAGGAGACGTGATGCGTCGAAACACGGTTACTCTTGGTGACTAATATACAGGATGTCCATAAAGTCTCTTTCCAGCTTTAAAAAAATATTACAAAGACAAATAAACCGACAAATATGTGGAAATTATGACAAAATGAAAAGTACATATCTCAATTAATACACCTCTACATGAGCACTATTTGTTGCACGAAGCATATCAGAACGGTACTCAATTTCTTATCATGTTCGCTGTAGCATAACCCCATCAAGGATCTCAGTGGAAATAAGTATCTTTTGCTTTATGTCAGTTATTCCCGCATCTTTGTTCAATATACGACATCTTTAACATAACCTCCCAGAAAGAAGTCCAGGGGAGTGATAATAGAGAACGAGGTAAAAAGACTTCATGGACAGCCAGTATATATACATATATATATCTGTATAAAAAGATAACATAAAACATTGACTAAAAGTCAGAAAAAAAAATTCCAACAAACGAGAGAATAAGGTGTCGATACCGCTTTGTTGCAGATTGACTGTTTGTTTTGCGCGGGAAGTCGAAAAGACAAAGGAAAATTGAACAGAAAAAACAATAGATAGGCGAGACAGAAATCTTAGTATAACAAAAGAGGTGTGACAAAGGACTCATCTGGACAAACGCTAACTTGAACAAAGGGAAAGGACTTCCGGTCAAGGAACAAAAGAATGTGTGGGCGGTCGTCAGTACTTAAGCGGTCATCGGAGAGACCCGAGGGAGAGACCCGAAGAGACGGCGAAGAAAGCAGGAGGGTCTGACCGTCGATACGGTCGGGCGCTGCTAGCGAGCAGTGATGCTCGCCCACCACCTTCCACCACATAAGTAGTCGTAGTGTCATTTTCCAGGCCCGCCACTCACCTACCACACACCGAAGAAAATAAAGAAGAGTCATCTTTTGTATACGCGTATACGTGTTATTGAAGTAGCTGACTACTAGATACATCGTCTAGGGGTCAGGAACGATGTCCGCTGTATACCCGCAACGTATACGAGTCAGAGTAGCGTGAGTTTGAAGAAGCCACTATGCAACAGCTTATTGTGGGCATTAAACCACCCAGAAAGAACCTTCATCACCTTCCGGCCATAAAGTCCAACAACTTCTAAAGAGATGAGATGAATTGAAACACGATATCTTAACAGGAACCACCAGAAAAGTTTATATAAAGCCTCATGAATTATCTCTGTACTATTTTCAATAAAGTTAGCGGCCTCATAAAACTCATTGGTTTAGCGTAATTATTATGGTCTACGGAGAATTTGGAGATTGAAAACAAAATGGTAATCCGATTTCTGGAGAAAGAGAAGAAAAATAAATAAGAACAAAAAGAGGTTAAAGTTTGGGTCAACCATTGAGCGACTAATGACCCCGGAACTAGATTTAAAAATAAAAACCAAAAAAAAAAGTTCCAGGTTTTGAGCGGAAACGAATGTGACCTTCCCCCACCCCCGGTAACACAAATGGAAGTAAAGAAAATTCAGCTTCTCTTTTTCACCGAAACCCGAGAAGGGTCGGACGTTTGTTGGTGTTCCGTCGTGGCATATCTAGGGTGGCAACGAACAGCGCATGAACGTGATTTAAGATAAAACAGCTCAACCTCTCTCTCTCTCTCTCTCTCTCTCTCTCTCTCTCTCTCTCTCTCTCTCTCTCTCTCTCCGAAAAAGAAACCACGAGCCTAGAAAGAAACAAAAAGACCCTTTTTGACTATACGACTGTCGTGCTAAGGACGACTACTACGACTGTCGATTACTACTACAACTCGACTTTGGCCCCTATGTAACATAGGTATACACAGATACCTGTGAGCAGAAATAGATCTATAACTGCAAAACGGCCGATTTTTAAGCCTTTTTCTTTACCAATTATATATATATATATATATATATATATATATATATATATATAAGTAAAGAAATAACAAAAGACTTAGAGATTTAGCATTATAGTCTATTTCAGGGAGCTTAGCATTATAGTCTATTTCAGGGAGCTTAGACTAGAATGCTAAATCTCTAAATCTGTTGTTATTTCTTTACTTATATATTTG
Organism: Doryteuthis pealeii; assembly: GCA_023376005.1. Classification (NCBI taxonomy): domain Eukaryota; kingdom Metazoa; phylum Mollusca; class Cephalopoda; order Myopsida; family Loliginidae; genus Doryteuthis; species Doryteuthis pealeii. The sequence goes on along the minus strand of CM042153.1, from coordinate 10,020,663 downwards.
CTCTGTGACTCTAACATTAAGAGCACACATTGAGCTCTCAAACTGCGACAGGTTTTTTAAATAATTTTTTTGTGTCGTAAGGAAGATTTCTTCTCTGGACTTTTGGATTATATATATATATATATATATATATATATATATGAAAAAACTTTATATATGAATGTTTACTCCTTCAATGATATTTATCCATAAACACCACGGATTTACCTATAAAAGTGGGCTACTTATTTTACAGTTGGATTGTATTACAAATAATTTTGATATTTATATACACTTTTTATACAAATTTACACTTTTTTAAATTACTCTACACCAGACTTTTTTGAGTCTTTTTTATCACTATAATGCTTCTGATTATTTTTAAAATTAAGAATAAGGTTCATTTTGTTTTTAAATAAAATTCATTTTATTTTTAAATAAAATTCATTTTATTTTTAATATAGACAGCGCATTTTTTGATTAATTCCAACGTTTGACTAGCAGCGTTCTGTTTTTGCTAACGGTCATTTTTCCCGTCTTATTTTTGTTGATGACCGACCCACGTGCGGTCGATGCATGATATTGCGAGGGTTCTCATATTAGTGAGGAAGGGCCGGTGTTGCTTTTTAAACCGTCGAGAGGAAGGCCCCGAAACGGTTTTCACACTCTCTCCTGATGAGCCCATGCAGTTGTAAACATCCTTTGTTTTTTCATTTTATCATATTCACACTGTCGGATTAATTTCCATTTTATTTTCACACACACACACACACACACACACACACACACACACACACATATATATATATTATATATATATATATATATATATATATATATATACTAGCAAATATATGCACACTCCGGGTGCAAGTATTTAAGTTTTGATATAATAAATATCACATTAAATTAGAAAGGCTAATGAAACTGACTAAGAATTCAGATAAAAACATCTGCAACAGAGGGGGTATAATCGAAAAATAGAACAACTTTGAAACTAACTATTCCATCATTTTTCCATTACTCCCCTCTTTCATTGGTAAATTTTCCTAATTTAACTATTTAGTTAAAATAGGAAGCAAAGGATAATATTACAGTATTTCTTCTTGTAAATAAATTTTTTAAAGATTTATCCACGAGATTTTTGTTTATATTTCTTAAGATAAAACCAAACAATTAGAAATCAATAATACCAAGCACATATTTATTAAGATAAAATTTTAAATATCAATATGCAAATTAGCCTTCTCGTTCAAACTGTAAACCGCTATTTTGTTGTATATATAAATACAATTGCATGTTATTAGTACGTAGATATGGTCAACAGTATTGATAATGTAAAACAATTTTTATTAATAACTGAAGGTTTAAAAGAATGAAATCATGGAGAATTTGACGTAAATAATTAAGGGAATTGTGACTTGAGTAGTAATATAGTTTCGGTTACAGACAGAAAAACACACAATCTCCATTATAATAAGATATATATATATATATATATATATATATATATATATGTGTGTGTGTGTGTGTGTGTGTATTGCTAATACATACTAAGATGTTATAACGGACCGGAAGATTTTCTGTGATTATCTTATTTGTTTAGATGTCTGTATCTTCTACAAACTGTACTTCATGTTACAAATGCGATAAACTCCTTGACAAACTTCATCTGCTTCTTCCGAACAACACTTATGTCTGGCTAACTTGTGGACAGTTCACGGAATATTGCAACTTTTGGTAGTAGATACGTTTCCATCTCTGACACTTGACGCGTTCTGTTTCTTATGAAATATGACGCCGAAACTTATGAATTTTGCAATCTTGAGAAGGTCGTATTATTAATAAACTTCCATCCAAACTAGCGAGGGTAGCGCTGTTGCATGTTATCAAATAACTGTGGGGGGACATCGCATAAATTTGGTATCGAACGACCTTATGCGTGTATTGCAAAAATTTATGGAAATATGGAAAAGTTTCTGCAAATGAAACCACATAAATTGTTTTCTTTTCTTTTTCAAGATACCAAATGTCAGCGACAGATTGACTTGTAGAATGGGAGAAATATGTCCTGTTTACATAGATAGGTAAACCCAGATTAAGTTAGATAAATAAATAGGAAGAAACCGATTACACACACACACACACACACACACATATATATATATATATATATATATATATATATATATATATATATATATATATATATATGGTGGCTTACCGGTGAATATGGGCACGATCGTTGGAGGTGCACAGGATCCAAAGGGTTAAGTCCGTGATAAAACAAATACAAATTGCACAATACAAAGTAGAGCAACGAAAAATCCTATTCAATGAACATACGTGTGATCAGCTGCAATTAATCGGTAACTTAATTGCAGCTGACCACACGTTGTATTCATTTCTTCAATATATATATATATATATATATATATATATGTAAACAAATCTAGCTATTTTCAGCCGACAGTGTATTTGGGAGAATATGTGCTTTTAATTGTAGTCAGACCTAATTTTTTCGAAAGTTAATTCATTTATGGCTAATTAGGCGGGATTTAACTACTTAAATGTAAGGCTAAACAAATCAAGAAAAATCAATCTCTGAATATATATTTCGACCTATTAGGTCTCATCAGCATAGCTATAGATACGAAGATCGCCCCGCGCGTGACTCGAAACCCTTGTGTCGAAACGGCACGCAAGCTTCTTACCACCACGCCAAACGGAAATCGCAATTTTTATCGCTTTGTTTAGGTATTAGTAGTACTTATATTCCTCTTTGGAGACTTTTATCGCTCGACCTTACGCAAATGTAAACAAATCTCCCAAATACACTGTCGGCTGAAAATAGCTAGATTTGTTTCTCCACAGTTTCACTCAATAGCAATGTTCCACCTTTGAATGAGAGTATGTATCCCTGTCCCGTAAAATTCTGTTGACTGTTCTTTGAGCCACTTCTTCACTACTGATTTGACTTTCTCGTCACCGGAATGATGTCTGCCTGTCAAACCCTCTTTCATGGGGCCGAAGAGATGATAGTCTGAAGGTGTTGAATATGTTGAGTGTGGAGGATGCGGTAAAGTTGGTCACCCGAATGAGAGGATATTTTCCCTTGTCCTGATGTTTGTGTGTGGTCAAGCATTGTCATGGAAAAAGAGGATATTGTCGATTTGTGAGCTGGGTCTTACTCATCGGATTCTTGCTCGTTAGGGTCTCAATGTAGGCCTTAGTTTTATTAAAAAAAACAAAAAAAGAAACTCCGCATGAAATAGAGAATATGCATTACTTTTTTACTCACCCTCGTATATATATATATATATAATATATATATATATATATAATCCTCGAATTCCTCCGAAATATTAAAAAGTTGGCCAGAAAACTTGGAAAAATCACAAATAAAATTGTTAAACAGGAGATGTATCTTTTGTTTAATTCAATATGCATAAATGAAAGAATGCTGCCCAAATACACATATATGCATATATATATATATATATATATATATATATATATGTGTGTGTGTGTGTGTGTATGTGTGTGTGTGTGTGTGTGTGAGAGAGAGAGAGAGTATGTGTGTGTGTTGTGTGTGTGTGTATTTTACTTCATAAATGAAGAATATTCCTTGAAGAAAAACACAAAAATAGAAAGAGAATGAATGTGTTTTCCATAATAGCATTTTCTAACGCTTTAGTTAAAACGATAGCAAACTCGTAGAGAGGAATTTTGCTCTTAGGGCAACAAAATATGTGCGATAAGTTAAGTTTAAGGAGTGGTCATAATCTTAAATAATCATCGCTTTCCGTACTATTATTATAGTGGCGTGTGATAAGTAGCTTCATCGTTAGTTTTGAAAACGTTTAGGACGAGATAAAGTAAAGAGTGTCGCTCAGTTTTTAATAGCTTCTATCAACGAGACAGATCAATAACACTGTAAGCAAATAAAAAGAGAAGAAAAAGAGAAAGAAGCAAAAGGAGTAGGAATAAAAAGAGATAACAAAATAACGGGTGGACTATCTATTCTATAGTATGGAAAGATAAACACACTCAGCATATTCCTGGGTGCTATTATATATATATATATATATATATATATATATATATATATAATATTACAATATAGGTAACCTACTCGAGTTTCACCATAAGGATCTTCAGATGATCCTTATGGTGAAACGCGAGTAGGTCATCACTCGTACCTATATTGTAATAAATTTGCTCTACTAACGTATTGAGCACTTTGTATTTGTTATATCGCTGACTTATCTCACTGAATTCTGCATCATCTAACCATCGTGACCATATTCACCGGTAAGTCACCTTTTCCATTATACATACATATATATATATATATATATATATATATATATATTATATAAAGTAAGTAAAGTCGGCGGGTTGGCTCAGAGTCAGTATCAGCAAAAAAGCGAGGGAGTCTATATCCTTTTCCCTAGCGCTAGACCAATGAGATTGTTTTTGGCATCTGAGGCGGAGCGCCAAACCTTGTGCTACTCATACACTGAGCTTGCGATCTGATATCTCTTATTTTCAATGTATATATTATATTTGTATATATGCGTTATATATATATATATATATATATATATATATATATATAATAACATTACTGAAAATAAAAGTTGTATGAAAAAAATTGTATCTAAAGCTTCATGAAATTTCTGTTTACCATTTCCAATAAAGTCAGGGGTCTGATGATACTCATAGGTATACACTGATGCCTGTGGGTAGAAATCGATCTATAACCGCAAAATGACCGATTTTAATCTTTTTCTTTACCAATTACGTCTATAATATATATATTTTTGGATTTAGTGTGAAGTATGGTTAAAGCGTGAAATAAATTAGAAATCTGGTAGGATATTATGTGCACAGTTCCATTGTATTTCATCCGAGGTTTCGAGGGAACGATTCCTCTTTTACAAAGATATTTTTAGATTGCTTGACTATTGTGGTTGTTGGCGTTTTTATGGACCAGGAGTAGACATATATATATAACACATATATACAAATATAATATATACAATGAAAATTAGATATACCAAGCAATAAGCATACGTGGCCTCCACAACAACAACAACAACAACACACACATACACACACACACACACACACACACACATATATATATATATAGTCGGGGCGGCCTAAAGTCAGTATCAGCCAGTCAGCGAGGGAGTCTATCCCCTTCTCAATAGCGCTATACCAAGGAGATTGTTTTTGCATCTGAGGTGGAGCACCACACCTACCATCAGCTCCTTACATTACCGCACAGATCCTTGTGCTACTCATACGCTGAGTTGGCGAGGACCAGTATCGAACTAGGAACCTTGTGGTTTCTACCCGAATGCTCTACCGACTGACCTAACCCGGCCCCACTCTTCCGTACGAGCACGTTGTGATACAAGTTCAATTTGTTTAGCGGAGTTTAACAGGTTTTAATTCAGAGTGTTCTTTCTCCTGGATTGGTGACCTAACCAAGGTTAAAGAGCCTAGCAGAACGGAGAATAGTTGGGCGCATACCGTTCCCAATGGTATTAGCGATATGTGAAATGCAAACAGCTTGGTCCAGGACTTGAACTCGAGTCGATGAGAACATTTCCAACGGCTCTAACCATTATAACACACACCTCTAAATATCTAATGTAGCTTTTGAAAATGACAACTTATATTTATAAACGTTTCCAAATAAGCGATAGCTGAATCTGCCAATCAAAAACGCCCAAAAATGAATTTAATTTACTGTTTAAAGGTGTTGATAAATTGTCCTAGAATTATTCGCTGCGGAAAGACAGACAAACAGACGTGGATTATATAACTCTCTAAGGACGAACCAGTGGACAAGAATTAAAACAGATACTAGATCTTTCTACTTCAAGAAAGAATAAAAACTTTATGCTACAAGGAATCTCCACTGTAAAACTACTTTCAAGTACATCTAAAAGATGGCCACACGAATCGTAACATAGATACTACTTTCTGAATCGAGGCTGAAGTAACAGAAAGCAACACTTCAATCCTAGGCAGAGTGCACAGATACTACACTCTGGTGCTAAGCATCTGATCTTGGAAAGAAATTACGTTAAAGTAAAGTCGTAAAAGTCGTTGGGGGCGGCCTAAAGTCGGTATCCGCCAGTCAGCGAGGGAGTCTATCCCCTTTTCAATAGCGTTAGATCAATGAGATTTTTTAGCATCTGAGGTGGAGCGCCACACCTACCATCAGCTCCTTACTTTACCGCACAGATCCCTGTGCTACTCATAACGCTGAGTTGGCGAGGACCGGTATCGAACTAGGAACCTTGTGGTTTCTAGCCGAACGCTCTATCAACTGAGCTAACCCGGCCCATAAAACTGAGAGAATAATGCAATTTCCCATCCAACTTGCAAATGAATGTTAACATTTTGATTAATTCGTTTTTGTGCGCCTAATGTAACGGTTACCATCGTAGTAAATAGACACGGTGACTATATGAAATGCAAACAGACTCGTCCAGGATTTGAACTCGTATCACCGTGTCCATTTCCTACGACTCTTACCCTATACACCATTAGATAATTATATATAGTGATGGCGATTAAGTCAGGGTAAGTAATTAACGTTGGTTGGTTGATCGGTTGTTTGTTTTACGGCATATCAACCCTTTTCAGGTCATTTAACGCCGAACCAAGTGGTTTTAATAAACAAAGGACTCAGGTTGCTTACAGTACCAGCCGTTGCTTAAGTGGTCACTCAACAAATTCATAGTTTTCCTTCAAAAGTTGTCAAGAAAAAAATCTAGGCTATATATGAAGATGTGTGAGCTGCTTTTATAATATTGTAGCGAGATGGTGATGGTCCTGAGTTTTGCGAGGACTACTATTAGAAAAGGAGGAAGAAGAAATAAGAGATAGTAAAGGGTTAAAAAAAAGTGATGAACACAAAACGGTTTGTCGTGAATTTGACCGGGGCGTGACCACCCGAATGGAGAATTGAAAGCCAACTGGAAGTTTCGGGTGTTGACCGGAACCGGAAGTCACGTGGTCACGTGGAACGACGAAGAAAAATACCGGCCACTTTTTGCTTGCCGAGGCCTAGGGGACGGACGGGCCTCTGGTCCCTAGTGTGGGATTACAGTAATTGAACAGTGTCCCCTCTCTCTTTCTCTCTGCCTTTCCTCCTCTCCGACACACCCACGAGACTAGCCCTGGAAATAAAAGCTAAGCAGCTTGTGAAGATATATTTCTCGCGTTGTATTTTTTTTATCGACAAGATGACCGTCACGTGCCGAACAACTTTTTAGTGTCGTGAATTTGGAGGCACGTTGACAAGACCCGCTATACAAGGTATATCGATATTAGAACGTTACATATCCGTTTTGGTACCTTGAATATATCACTACGTTACAATATTACACTGCATAGTATCACCTTTACTTAAGATACAACGAGAAAATTATGGTAAGTGCGTGAATCATATTGCTCTAATTATGTGACTGAGTGCATATATTTTGTATTTGCAAGAATATGTGCTACTGAGCATAATTGTTTAAGTTTTAATGTAATAAAATATGTTAAGTTAGAGAGGCTAACGAAAGTAGATAAAAATGCATATAAAAAGATTACACTTATTTTTATTATATTTTAATTAGTCTTTACCGTCTCTAGGCTACATATAAAAATAAGTGAGAGACTTTTACAATACTAAACTGCATAATATCACCTTTACTTAACATAACCATAAAATTATGCTAAATGTGTGAAACATCTTGCTCTAACCATGTAACTCGGTGCATATATTTTGTACTAGCAAGAATATGTGCTCCTGAGCATGACTATTTAAGTTTTAATGCAATAAAATATGTTAACTTAAACAGGTTAACGAAATTAAATAAAAATACATATAAAAAGAGTACACTTATTTTTATTATATCTTAATTGGTTTTTGGATAAACAAATTATAGGATTGATCTTAATTAGTTGGAGAATCATCATCATCATCATGATGTCGCGCTGTTAGCACGGATATCCATGACAGTCTCTCTCCATCCGTCCCTATCGCTCATCATTCTCGGGAGGTCCTCTATGCAGCATCCCGTATCCGCACAGAGCTGCTCAATGTACGACTGTGCTGGCTTCCACAGGCAGACGTCGATTATGAGTTCGTCCTTGCTTCTCCAGCAGTGTCTCGCGTGCCTTGTTCGTCTTACTCGGATGGTTTGGGTGATATGTGGCAGGTAGCCGTATAACTGTTTTCACGAGGGATGTTGCTTCCACGTCTTGTTCAGGATCACACGCAGCATTCTTGTGCAGCGCCTATCTAGTTTATTCTCCAGTCGCTTCTTTAGGATCCAGGTGGTGCAGCCATACAGCAGTACTGACACGACAACGGCCTGGACGAACTGTCTCTTTAACTTGTCTGTGAAGCCGACAGTATACATTGAAAAAGATAGTTGGAGAATAAAACAATAATATTTGAGATAAATAACACCAAGTAAATATTTATTAAACCCAGTTTTGTTAAAACCAGTATGCAAATAAACCACACCATATTGTATGCAAACCTTTAATTGTTAGTGATATATGATAAACATTACAGGCTTTTCAACACACTAATGTTTTGATGCAAATCTGAATTCTGATTATCATTGAGACATCGATAATGACGTATTAACGATTTTGATCATGACTATGAATCAAATACTCATTGATGAATTCTTGAGGGAGTTGTGATGTCGGCAGTGACGAAGTTATGGTTACAGACAGACAGATTCCAAATCTCCATTTTAATAAGATTAAGAGAATTTACTTGATGCTATAATTGTTTACACAGGATTATTATTATTATTATTATTATTATTATTATTATTATTATTATTATTATTATTATTATTATTTAAATCAAATACTATAATGTTATTTTTGCGATATGACAAGGCAACAACTCACAGAAATATATACATCAAACTAACATAACATCTATAACTGAATAGAGTAGATTAAAACATTTTAAAAAATTAACGAATTCTTTGAATCTAAATTCGGAATAAACTGTCTGTAGCAAATTCAGTAATAGGAAATATTGGCATTTCTTTGGCAACTTGACAGATCTTGAAGAAGGGTGAATAATCCTGACACCAGCTATATATATAATGGACATACACAACTTAATGGACATACACACCACGTGTCTAGTCCATCTTTTGAGGCTGCTGGACTGAGAGAAAAGAGGTAGAATTTTCCTGGGCTACTGACTAAATACCCCAGCAACCTATCGGGGAAAATCTGGCGGCAAGGGAAGATAACCCTGCTGGGCCCATGTCTATCCCAACAGGGGCAGACAATCGCTACAATTGCAGATCTTTTAAATATCTTCATTGTAAATATAAAGAAAGGCATTTTAACAAGAATGCTGAGTATATTAGCAGAAGTTGATGATGTTGATAATCTTCATCCTATTATGGAAGCTGCAACCCACGAGAAAAACAGTTGTACGTCCACTTACCCCCTATCGCACAAACCATCCGGCTAAGACAAAAATGAAACTCTAGTTACAGCGAGAGAAATAAGGACGAACGCATAAGTGACATTCTCCTGTTTACATCTACACATGGACACACCAGTATGGGCCTTCAAGCAAATACTAACATTGATCAGCTTCTTGGGGACACTAGATGTCGTGAACAGGGCCTCCCAGGCCGATAAGAACAGAGTATCGAGAGAGAGAGAGAGAGTGAGAGATCCGGATATAGATTCGACAAAAAGTGGTTGAAAATAGAGGGAAAATGTGGATATAACAATACAACAATTAAATTCAATTGATATTTCGCCTCATTATTGACTGAAGCATTTTCAAAATTAATTATAAATTTTGAAAAAGTTTCAGCGAATAATGGGGCGAAATATCAATTGAATATATATATATATATATATATATATATATATATATATATATATATATATATCATTTCTTGTGGCATAATTTTATTGCTCTATTTACCCTGGGGCAAAAATTTCTAATTTCCTGTTTCATACTTGTTAAGTGTCCATTGTAACAAAATGCCAATATTTTAATTTCAGAACAAAAAAGAAAAAAAGAAGAAGTGATTGAAGTAGGTTTTAAATTGGTGGCATTTATCTGAATTATTCCCTTGCTCATAATAAATTAAATTAAATTAAATTAAATGTTCTTTCTTTGTGTAAGAAGGACAAAAATTTCATTGAAAGAGTCGGTTGGCTGGTATTACGTGAAATCAGTCATTGTTCGCGTATTTTATGTCATCACCAGTATAACTAGTATAATCTATATTTATATATATTTACCAACTGCTTCGTAGGAACAGGATGCGACACAAGGTCAATTTCTTAATCAATGTTTAACTGGTTTGAATTCAGTGTTTTCATTCTTCTAGACTGGTTATTTAGTCAGGGTTAAAGAGCTCAGTTTGCCCTACTATTTACCCATAGCTGGAAGGGAAGTAGGGGAGTAGTTGCATGCACACACACACACACACACACACACACATACATACATATATATTATTATTTATATTTTTCCTTGAAGGCAATTACAATGCGTATATCGTATAAAATTCGATGATTATAGAAAATAATCATGACAAGCAAACTCGGCAAAAAGTGGGCGGTGTTTAGAACATCGTACAGCCTGTTCCAACTTTATTAAGTCTCATCAGCGTTGTATAGGGAAATCGTTAGTATACATCGCTGACGAGACTTAATAAAGTTCAAACAGGCTGTACGATGTTCTAAGCTCCGCACATTTTCTTTGCCGAGTTCACTTGTCATGATTATTTTCTATAATTATCGAATTTTATAAGACATACGCATAGTAATTGCCTTCAAGCAAAAATATAAATAATAATATATACTTTGTTCAACAATGCTTCTAAAAACAAACCTCCAAAATCTTACATACACACACACGCACACACACACACACACACACACACACATATATATATATATACCTACTTTTCCGCAGGAGCAGGTGACACGAGTTCAATTTCTTTAGCAGGGTTTAACAGGTTTTAATTTTGAGTTTTCTTTCTCCTACACCGGTAACGTAAGCAACTTTAAAGAGCCTAACTGAAGGGAGATAATTTGGATGTACACCTTTCCCAAAAGTATTTACCCTATGTAAAATGCCAGCAGCCTCTTCCAGGATTTGAACTCGGATCGACGAGTCCATTTACTACGACTCAAACCATTACACAATGCGCATCTTTATAAACGTTACAAAAATGCATGTTCACAATTATTTTAAATAGGCAAACATTTCAAACATAGTTGCAATATTAATGTTTTAAACATCACTGTATTAAGGAATGTATTTATTCAGCCTGTACGTACGTGCCGGATGCGACACTAGGTCGATTTTTTTTGCATGGTTAAAAGTGAATTATTAATATATATATATATATATATTATATATTATATATATATATATATATATATATATATATAGTCAGATTCTTGCCTGATGATCAAGTAAGTGAAATTGTTATCTGTCATACATTTTGTGAATAATAATAGGATTTTTCTGGTTGTATAATTTCTTTACATTGAGGAACCCTGTATTTTGTAAAACACGTCTGATAAGGCTAGAGCTAAGAGAAATTTTAAAAAATATATTTTTGAGTTTCTGGTTGAAATAAATTATAACAGGATGGCGGTATGTTAAGTTTTTCTTTCTTTGAAAGTTATATATATATATATATATATATATATATATATATATATATATATATATATGTTTAAATGATTTATATTACATCCAACACGAAATATTATACATCACCATGGCCCCCAAACACAAATACGCTCTTTCATACGCACATACGCACGTGGATACGGTGATTCATACGCACACACGCGCGTAGATAGGGTCATAACGTCACAGTCTACACGCATTTTCATGCACACGTGCATGACAACATACGCACACGTACAAACAAAAAAGCGCATTTACGTAAACATGCAACACGAGAATACAGTTATAAAAAAATACCATCTGTAACATTTTCAAAAAAAATTCTCATTTAACTAGAAATGGCATAACAAGACGACAACTTCTTCAGTTCCAGTGTTCTTCCGAAACAGAGATTTATCTCGAAATATCAAGAATAAATTACAGGTTAACAAACAACACCATTGTTACCTTATTATTTTTCTTTTCACCTGCATTGTGATAGCCTTCAAAATCAACCTCCAAACCAATATATATATATATATATATATATATATATATATATATATATAGTTTTTCACGGAACAAATGGACTTGCTACTACTAACACAGATGGACTTGCTACTACTAACACATTCCTCTGCCCGGATTTTAATAGCACGTCAAACCCTAAAAAATACTCCAATTTTTATAGTTCTTCCATAATTCTCCCTTTCAAAAATCTAAAAACAATTTCTTCAAATAAGAAATTTTCTCCTGACGATGACCTAAGGTTGAAACTAGCTGTGAATAAATAACATATATAAAAATATTCCTGTTTGTCTTATTACTTTTTGTTCATACTATATATATATATATATATATATATATTATATATATGTGTGTGTGTGTGTGTGTGTGTGTGTGTGTGTGTGTCTGTCTGTGAGTGTCTGTGTAGTGATCAGTGGGTTAAATCATATTCATTTATTTTATTCCCGTTACTGTTTATCAAATGTCGATATCTATCCTACACTCTGGTGTCAGACGTTTCTGTCTCTGAACATTAGAAATTTTTAAACATTTATACTTTCGGATTTATATTCATTTTGTTTCTTGATATCTTGTCTCTTTGAGAGAAAAAAAGAACCCACATAGAAAAGAAACACATACAAATTTGGATACAGACATACAATGAATGGTAACCGAAACTACTCCTTGAGAAATCGATAACCTAATTCTGCCCCGAAGATATCGACAACTTTGAGAGATAAGTCCAGAAACATTCTAGTGACACAAACGTCTCCACCCTAAACTGGAGATTCATAACAATTCGAAAGGATTGTCCTAAAACATTCTCATCATACCCTTTGATTATCTATGAAAATAAACATGAATTAATAGTATTTGATAATTTGCTTAAAGCATTGTTAAGTATATTATTATTTATTTATATTAAAAAGGCAATGACAATGCGTATAAAAAAATAAAGTAATGTCCTGTGTCTAATCAATTTCGAAGAAACTTTATCTTCAGAGACTGTTTTTGAAATGGACGCGGTCTTGTGTGTTTTTTGTTTTAAAATTTCTCTAATTCTGATATTAATAGTATTTGATAATTTGCTTGAAGCATTGTTAAGTATATTATTATTTATTTATATTAAGAAGGCAATTACAATGCGTATAATCTCAGAATTAGAGAAAATTTATTAATAGCTAAGTTACACCCTCGCATAAACAGATTTTTGGATGTTTGTTTGTTTATAGAAGCATTGTTGAATAAATTATTATTTATATTTTGCTTGAAGGCAATTATAATGCATGTATCGCATAAAATTCGATAATTATAGAAAATAATCTTGACAAGTGAAAACATCCAAAAATCTTATTCACTTCGCCGAAGAGCTTACGGCCGGGTTTGTTTACTACACAATAAACGTCCACTTACCTACTATGGTAGAGGCGTGTAGAAGTATCATTGACAAGGTTAATTTCGCAGGGATTGTTCGCTATGTACCGGCGGCCGAACGGATATGGTCTCTGACTATGTCTGTGAAGTCCCGGTTTCGATTCCTGTCGGAGGGGAGTCGTTAGTATACATCGCTGAAGAGACTTATTAAAGTCGAAATAGTCTGTACGGTGTTCTGCATAGCGAGCCATCCTTTGCCGGGATTCACTTGTCAAGATTATTTTCTATAATTATCGAATTTTATGCGATACATGCATTATAATTGCCTTCAAGCAAAATATAAATAAATATATATATATATATATATATTTATTTATTTATTTATTTATTTAAGTCACCAATACAAAGTTCGTCTTACCAATGGTTTCAGATGTTTATCCGTCATCAGAGACGTTGACTTTTACTATATATATATATATATATATATATATATATATATATATATATTTAATATACCAAGCGTGTTGGTAGATCCTTGCGGAAAGAAAAAACCGGCAGAGAGTTTGATTGTAAAAATATACTACCAAACATCAACCAGGAAGAAAAAAAATTTTTGAAAAAAAGAA
>CM042153.1:10002238-10006460 GCA_023376005.1 Doryteuthis pealeii | reverse complement strand
AGACGCAAAGATATTCGTACCAACAAAAATAATCTATTGGTATATATATTTGGCCAAAGAAAAAACAATTTATATGATGATATATATGTATATAAGAATATATATATATTCATAAACCGCTAGGAGAAGCTAATTTAAAAAGTGCTCGATACCTAAGTTAGAGCCAAGTATTAAGATAAATAGCGTTATGAGTAGCACAGGGATCTGTGCTGGTAAAGTAAGGAGCTGATGTAGGTGCGGCGCTCCACCTCAGGATGCTAAAACAATTATCCTTGGTCTAGCGCTATTGAAAAAGGGGATAGACTCCCTCGCTGACTGGGCTGATACCGACTTTAGGCCACCTCGACTTACTTTTTCTTTCTTTTTTTTCTTCTTTTCTTTTCTTTTTTCTTCTTTTTCCTTTCTTTTTTTCTTTCTTTTTTCTTTCTTTCTTTCTTTTTCTTCTTTTTTCTTTTCCCTTTTACTTTTCTTCTTCTTTTCTTTTTTCTTTTCTTTTACTTTTCTTTCTTCTTTCTTTTTTCTTTTCTTTCTTTTTCTTTCTTTTTCTTTCTTTTCTTCTTTCTTTTTCTTTCTCTTTCTTTTTCTTTTTCTTTTTTCTTTCTTTCTTCTTTCTTTTCTTTCTTTTTTCTTCTTTTTTTTTTTTGTCTTTTTTTCTTTCTTTTTTTCTTTCTTTTTTCTTTCTTTACTTTCTTTCTTTTCTTTCTTTCTTTCTTTCTTTTCTCTTTCTTTTTCTTCTTCTCTTTCTTTTTTATTTCTCTCCTTCTTTTTTTCTTTTTTTCTTCTCTTTCTTTTTTCTTTTCTTTCTTCAATTATACCTTTCAACTTGCTTTCGTTATTCATTTATTTATCTAATTATGTTTCTTTTCTTTCTTCCCTTTTTATATACTTGATTCTTTCTCTCTGTTTATTTCCCTTATTTTTTTTCATGTACAATTTGAGGAGTGTACAGAATCAATAAACTATTTCTCTTTGTGTGATTTTTGGGTCTAATTTACGGTGCATTTAATGATTTAGTTATTTTTTCTGCTTTGTTTGATTTTATGTTTGTCGGACATTATCACATTTAAGCAAATAATTACTGATAATGTACAAGATGGAGGCCATTGCCGATGACGTCAAATACACACAGTACCCCACCAATGAAAAAATAAGATAAACGAAACGTGTAATCTTATTATAATGGAGATTGTGTGTTTTTCTGTCTGTAACTGAAACTATATTACTACTCAAGTCACAATTCCCTTAGTTATTTACGTCACATTTTCTACGATTTTATTTTATTTCAATCTCAATTATTAATAAAACTATTTTACATTATTACTGTTGACTATATCTACATACTAGATATTTACCTCGTACCCCACGAGTTCAGGTTAGGCACAAGGCCCTATTAATGTGGAACCACCCACGAACCGAAACTCATGGGTGGCGGGTGCAAAAATTGCGTTGATCCCGTCAGCACTCCTCCTCAAGGGGTGCACCTCAGGCACTGTGCAATAAACCCAGCCCTGCCCGAGGGGGTAGATGTTGCCTGGGGGGGATGACCCCCTGGGATCAACGATGTTAATTTGTAAGGTCCAGGGCAGAAGAAACCGGACCCCCGGCCGAAACCGGAGTTAGAGATATTTGCTTATGAGGGCGTGAAACAAGGACATTTTTATGTGGACCCATCCACAAGCCGAAGCTCGTGGGTGGTAGGCACAAACAAGGCGTTGATCCGGTCGGCATTCCTTCTCAAGGGAGGCGCCTCGGGCCCTGGGCAATAAATCCAGCCCTGTCCCTTTAATTCGAGGGGGCAAGTGAGGCCTGGGAGGATAGCCCCTGGGATCAACAATATTAAATTGTAAGGTCCAGCGGCCGAAGTTCACTGGAACCTTGGTCGAAGCCGGAGTTATATATGTTTGACATATCTACATGATATTTTCCACGTACCCAACTTGTACGGGTCAGGCACGAAGGCCCTATTAACGTGGGACCACCCACAAACCGAAGCTCATGGGATGGCGGGTGAAAAATTGCGTCGATCCCGTCGGCATTCCCCCTCAAGGGGGGCGCCTCAGACGCTGGGCAATAAACCCAGCCCTGCCCCTTTAAATCGAGGGGGCAGGTGTTGCCTGGGGGATGGCCCACTGGGATCGACGCTGTTAATTATAGCAATGGTCCAGAGGCCGAAGCCACTGTTGACCAAATCTACATGATATTTTCCACGTACCCCACTTGTACGGGTCAGGCACAAGGCCCTATTTATGTGGGACCACCCACAAGCCGAGACTCATGGGGTGGCGGGTGAAAAATTGCGTCGATCCCGTCGGCATTCCCTCTCAAGGGAGGCGCCTCAGGCGCTGGGCAATAAACCCAGCCATGCCCCTTTAAATCAAGGGGGCAGGTGTTGCCTGGGGGGGATAATCCCCTGGGATCGACGCTATTAACTCGTAAAGATCCAGGGCCGAAGCCACTGGACCCCCGGTGTTGACCGGATCCTAATACTAATAGCATGCAATTGTATTTATTTATACTATAAAATAGCGTTTTACATTGTGAACGGGAAGGCTAATTTGCATATTGATATAAAAAATGTTATGTTAATAAATAAGTACTAATTATTATTGATTTCTAATTGTTTGGTTTTATCTTAATGAATATGAGCAAAATTGTCGGAAATAAATCTTAAAAGAAATCCATTAACAAGAAGAAATAACTGTAATTTTATTCTTTACTTCCTATTTTAACTAAATAGTTAAATTAGGAAAATGCAGTCATGAAAGACAGAGTGAAGGAAGAGTAAGATTCAGTTGTTCTATTTTTTATCATACCATCTCTGTTTCAAATCTTTTTATCAGCATTCTTATTTAGTTTCATTAGCCTTTCTAATTTAATATAATCTTTTATTACATTAAAACTTAAATACTTGCATAGTGTTTTTAGTTTAACTAATTATGTATACGTATGTATATTTTCATGCGACACTGACGAATACCATAGTTATTGTTTTTAGTGTCGTTGTGCAGGTGTCCCTCCTAATACCCACCCTGTCATCTCAACCTTGTCAGTTGGGCTGTAGAATATGTCAACTGCACCTCTGTAGGAGGTAAATGTTGTGTCCTTAAAAGGGATACAATCAGACAAGGTTGTAGTCGAGTGGAAGGACCAGTCAACAAGTTCGTAGATTTAAGATAAAAGGTGTTATTGCAGAGAAACACAATAAGACAGTCAAGGAAGAGTGAGACACGCTACTAATCCTCGAAGCCAGCCAAGCATAATGCCGTGCTCACTATATATATAGTAACACCACATGGGTGAGAGAGAGAGAGATAGAGATAGAGATAGATAGATAGATAGAGAGAGAGAGAGAGAGAGAGAGAGTGTGTGTGTGTGTGTGTGTGTGTGTGTGTGTGTGTGTGTGTGTGTGAAATATTCCATTACAACAGTAAAACATCCCAATGCAATCACCTACTGGCCGTGGGTGGCGACCCGTAATGCTTAAGTACGGAATCCTTGTAGCTGAGCAATTCCTGATATGCAACACGTCAATAACTTATATGTTTGTCCTAACTGTATTGTCCTTATGCCCCCAACCCTTTTATCATATGGGTGCTAGAAGGCGGTGGCTGAGGGTCTTTATGTCCTTGAAATGACGTTAAACTCTATTTGATGGTGAAGTTCCACTTCTTGAGATCTGGGGAATGTGGAGCACCCCTTCATCACAATTGCTCCCAGGTCCACTCTGACTCGGAGTGGTAGTACCTGTTAGGGTCCAATCTATGGGTTAAATAGAAAAATATGAGTATATAAAAAACATATCCATTAAGAATGAATTTATTTCAAAACTTTGTCGGCATTAAATGACCCACTGAGGTTGATATGTCGTAAAACAAACCAAACCAAAACAAAACAAAACAAATTTCTCATATATATGCAAGAAGGTGGTGGCTTCTAGCACATTTTTACCATAGTTTACCGGACAGATATTAGTAAAACATGAAATGAAGTCCAATGTATATATTTTGAATTTCTTAACAGGAATTAATACTGTTAATAAAAACGAAATTCATAACTTAGTATGTTAATTCATTAATAAGTTTTTTCAAAAATGAAAAGATAGCATTAATTGATGTTGTATAGATTTAACGTTGTTGCGTAGTGATTCAGTTATAAACTTTTCTGACCGTAGACCTGCAAAAGCGGACTGTTTTAAGTTTTTTCCATTGTTACTCTGAAATAT
>CM042153.1:9987238-9994738 GCA_023376005.1 Doryteuthis pealeii | reverse complement strand
AATCGGTAAGAGAGTGATTTAATCTGAGAATTCTCTCTTCATGAATGTGGGCAGGAATCATCCAAATGTTGAAACAATTTGGGAACTGAAAGGAAATGAAAACGGACAAACATAAACATGAAGAAAATAGAGGGAAAAGAAACAAAAAACAAAACAAAGAACAAAAAACAAAACAAAGAACAAAAAACAAAAACAAACAAAAAACTTCGCTTCTTCATGAACGCTATGTTGAAATACAAGCCAAGAACAATTTATTGTCAATAAATTTCATGTTCCCTCAGGCAAAGACAATACTGGATTCGCAGAATAAGGAAAGCAACAGACAATTATTTTTAGCTTTTTTTTTATTTTTATTTTTTTGTTGATGTCGTAAAAGCAATAAAAAAAAAGCTGTAAATGTGATAAAAAATTAAGACAGGAATAATTGCTTGATTTTGTCTCACGAGGCTAATTTTTCTTATGTTCTAATTTTCCTGGACATTAAAGTAAGTACAGCAATTCTAAATATGTTATTGTTCAGCACGTTTAATAATAAATAAAATCGCATCTATAATATTACTTTTCCACACGTCTCTCTTTTTGACTATATATGCATCTGTGACAAGAGTATCAAAAGAAAAAAGCAGAAAGAAAAATTATGAAAACAGCTGAATATTTGGAGACTTAGGGCCGATTTAGCTTAGTCGGTAGAGCATCCGACTAGGAACCACAAGGTTCTGGGCTCGATACCTGCCCTCGCTAAGTCAGCGTATGAGTAGCACAGAGATATGTGTGGTAAATTGAGGAGCTGATGATAGCACCTATCATCAGCTCCTCAATTTACCACACATATCCCTGTGCTACTCATACGCTGAGGTGCCCCGCCTCAGATGTAAAAATATTCTTCTTGGTCTAGCGCTCGTGAACAGTGGATAGATTCCCTCGCTGTGTGGCTGATACCGGCTTTGGGCCACCCCGACGACTTTACTTTTTTATGAAAGTAGATTCATGGATTTATTTCGCTTAATTTGCTTTTTATGGGTTATTCAATGCCGGAATTTAAACAATTTTTGTTTATAATTTGCACATACATTTGCACACAATTACATCTCATAGGAATAATTCATACACAATTATATGGTTTAAATCAATGTAGCGGAAATGACCGGCACGGCGAGCAGCCGGTTGTCTTCGATAAGTCGGCCCGTCTTATTCGTCCAAAAAGACAACGAGTGGCGTGCGGCGTATGTAGGCGGCTTCTAGTCCGACGCAAAATCTAATCCAGTTGACTACGAAGATGGGCAGTCGCGAATGTTAGGATTGTTTTCACCCCTGTTGTCTGAAAACGTTCGGCCGCAGAGAAGAAAGAACAGTGGCGAGAAATGGTTGAACTTAAGTTTTCGAGTCGGCTGACGAGCGAGTGTTACTTTTTAAGTGGGAAAGATTCGGCTGAAAGATCCAACGGGGTTTTGTGAGTGATATAATCAACTATTACTATTTAATAATTATTAAATATTTAACTTCCTCGTCACTGGAATAATGTTTACCTCAGACTATCATCTCGTCGGCCACTTGAAAGAGGTTTTGAGAGGCAAACATTATTCCGGTGACGGGAAGGTTAATTCTGTAGTGAAGAAGTGGCTCAAAGAACATTCAACAGAATTTTACGGGACAGGGGTACATGCTCTCATTCGAAGGTGGAGCATTGCTATTAAGAGAAACAGTGATAATGTTGAGAACTAGAGCTGTGATTCACAGAGGACTGTGACATATACGGTATCATGGGTTGTTGACAAAACCCTGCAGTTAGTTTGAAATAGGTTCGTTGGAGTTGAAAGCGTAGGCGGGTTGATTTCCGTTGGATGACCCTAAATGACCTCTAGAGAGGCGCGAATCTCGTGTGCCATGAGAAAAATGTAACTAGTTAGATGTAGTTTCAACCTGAGAATTGAAGCAGAGTAGACGTGCTCTGTTGAGGTTGATTCTCCTGCGCGGCAAATAAGAATGGGTTAAATATATCTTGATTAAGAAATAAAAGTCTTGTGAGTTAATTAAATGCATATCTAAAACGTAGCCCACCAGAAGAAACCCTTAGAAGTAAAGATGAAGCAGCTAGAAGCTAGACGACAGGATCACAGTTAAAGAAGTAGAAGAGGAAACAGCCAGGCAAAAAGTTAGTAGAAGCAGTAAAGAAGAAATAAAGAACAAGAAAGTCTAAATTCTGTCTCAGTCTCTCTGTCTCTGTCTCTCTTTCTGTCTCTGTCTGTATGTCCGTCTGTCTCTCTACCACTCGAAGTCACTCTCTCATGTATGTACCCGACGATGTTCGACGTACGATGTTATAAGGGGTATACATCAAGGACCAGCTATATTTTTATGTATGATACATGTTCCTGTGTTGGTAATTATACCTTTCCTAAACAAAATGGCTTTACTGTTTGACTCCCCTATGTGGCGAAGTAGGGATGTGATCCACAGAGTACCAGCTATATTTTTGATGTATGATACATGTTCTTGTGTTGTAATTATACCTTTCTAAACAAAATGGCATTACTTTTTTACTCACCTATGTGGAGAAGTAGGGATGTGATCCACAGAGGACCAGCTATATTCTGATGTATGATATATGTTCCTGTGGTGATAATTATTCCTGTGCTAAACAAAATGGCTTTAATGTTTGACTCCCCTATGTGGAGAAATAGGGATTTGATCTACAGAGGACCATCTATTTTTGATGTATGATACATGTTCTTCTGTTGGTAATAATACCTTTCCTAAACAAAATGGCTTTACTGTTTGACTCCCCTATGTAGAGAAGTAGGGATGTGATCCACAGAGGACCAGCTATATTTTGATGTATGATACATGTTCTTGTGTTGGTAATTATACCTTTCCTAAACAAAATGGCATTACTTTTTTACTCACCTATGTGGAGAAGTAGGGATGTGATCCACAGAGGACCAGCTATATTCTGATGTATGATATATGTTCCTGTGGTGATAATTATTCCTGTGCTAAACAAAATGGCTTTAATGTTTGACTCCCCTATGTGGAGAAGTAGGGATTTGATCTACAGAGGACCATCTATATTTTGATGTATGATACATGTTCTTCTGTTGGTAATAATACCTTTCCTAAACAAAATGGCTTTACTGTTTGACTCCCCTATGTAGAGAAGTAGGGATGTGATCCACAGAGGACCAGCTATATTTTGATGTATGATACATGTTCTTGTGTTGGTAATTATACCTTTCCTAAACAAAATGGCATTACTTTTTTACTCACCTATGTGGAGAAGTAGGGATGTGATCCACAGAGGACCAGCTATATTCTGATGTATGATATATGTTCCTGTGGTGATAATTATTCCTGTGCTAAACAAAATGGCTTTAATGTTTGACTCCCCTATGTGGAGAAGTAGGGATTTGATCTACAGAGGACCATCTATATTTTGATGTATGATACATGTTCTTCTGTTGGTAATAATACCTTTCCTAAACAAAATGGCTTTACTGTTTGACTCCCCTATGTAGAGAAGTAGGGATGTGATCCACAAAGGACCAGCTATATTTTGATGTATGATACATGTTCTTGTGTTGGTAATTATACCTTTCCTAAACAAAATGGCATTACTTTTTTACTCACCTATGTGGAGAAGTAGGGATGTGATCCACAGAGGACCAGCTATATTCTGATGTATGATATATGTTCCTGTGGTGATAATTATTCCTGTGCTAAACAAAATGGCTTTAATGTTTGACTCCCCTATGTGGAGAAGTAGGGATTTGATCTACAGAGGACCATCTATATTTTGATGTATGATACATGTTCTTCTGTTGGTAATAATACCTTTCCTAAACAAAATGGCTTTACTGTTTGACTCCCCTATGTAGAGAAGTAGGGATGTGATCCACAAAGGACCAGCTATATTTTGATGTATGATACATGTTCCTGTGTTGGTAATTATACCTTTCCTAAACAAAATGGCATTACTTTTTTACTCACCTATGTGGAGAAGTAAGGATGTGATCCACAGAGGACCAGCTATATTCTGATGTATGATATATGTTCCTGTGGTGATAATTATTCCTGTGCTAAACAAAATGGTTTTTAATGTTTGACTCCCCTATGTGGAGAAGTAGGGATGTGATCCACAGAGGACCAGCTATATTTTGATGTATGATATATGTTCCTGTGGTGATAATTATACCTTTCCTAAACAAAACGGCTTTACTGTTTGACTCCCCTATGTGGAGAAGTAGGGATGTGATCCACAGAGGACCAGTTATATTTTGATGTATGATAAATATTCCTGTGATGGTAACAATACCTTTCCTTAAAAAAATGGCATTACTTTTTGACTCACCCTCGAACTTTCATATTTACATATTTGTAATTGTATCTAATTAGTTTTTTAAAACATAGTCTCATCGAATACGAATATTTTTTAAATCCTTTGATAGGAGCCTAAGTTGTTCTACCACTGCACACCCCCTTATTCACAGAACTGGAGTGTCCTTACCAGATACAGTTAAGAATCATACATGGCACAATCCTTTGACGTGTAGTGTCTTACCCCTCTGTAAACGATACTGTCCGCGAATTCTAAGACTTGTTAAGGCAGTTATATGGTTTCAAGTGACTATCACTAGTCCTTTGTAAATAATTAAATCTTCGAGTAACTTTTTTTTAATTCAAATAATTCGCACAGAATTATACTTGAACGTATCTAATTGAACTATATATGGGACCCTAATAGGTAGTGCTTCTCAGGGTCAGAGTGAACCTGGTAGTCATGGAGACCTAGGGTTGACTACGAACGCCATTTTTTCTTCAACTACTTTACCTTTCTTTCTTTCTGACATCATCAAATTATTTATTCATTTGTACATCAACCTTAGCCTACAGTTTTTTTAATAGATTTCACCTTTCTTTCTCATCTAGTAATTCTTTCTTTCCTTCCTTTCTTCTTTAACCTGCTTTCTGTTTCTTTCTTTCTTTCTTTCTTTCTTTCTTTCTTTTTCTTTTCCTTCGTTATTTAATTATTCTTACATAAATCAATCCTACACTTTGTAAGCGATTTCACCTTTCTTTTTTTCATCCTGGGTTCTAGCCAGAAGTTTTTAAAATCTTCATCACCTTTCTTTTTTTCTTTCTTTCTTTCTTTCTTTCTTTCTTTCTTTGACCTGCTTTTTATTTCATCTTTCTTTCTTTCATTCTATCTTTCTTTTGTTTTTCCTTTCGTTATCTATTTATTCTTACATAAAATCTAGCCTACACTTTTAAATCGATTTCACTTTTCTTTCTTTCTTTCTTTCTTTCTTTCTTTCTTTCTTTCTTTCTTCCTTGTTTCTTACCAGAAGGTTTTAAAATCTGCATCACCTTTATTTTTCTTTCTTTCTTCTTCCTTCCTCTCTTTCTTTCTTTCTTTCTTTCTTTCTCCCCCCTTTTAGCCTAAAGTTTTTAAAATTTATTCTTACATAAAATCTCGGTTACAGTTTTTAACCGATTTCTTTCTTTCTTTCTTTCTTTCTTTCTTTCTTATAATCATTTTCACTTTTCTTTTTTCTTTCTTTCTTTCTTTCTTTATTCCTTCAACTCTTTCTTTCTTTCTTTCTTCCTCGTTCTTAGCCTACAGTTTTAAAAATGTATTCTTACATAAAATCTCGGTTACAGTTTTTATTCGATTTCTTTCTTTCTTTCTTTCTTTCTTTCTTTCTTTCATTCTTTCTTTCTTTCTTTTCTTTCGTTCTTTCTCTCTTATAATCATTTTCACATTTCTTTCTTTCTTTCTTTTTTTCTTCAGCTCTTTCTTTCTTTCTTTCTTCCTCGTCCCTAGCCTACAGTTTTTTTTAAATCTATTCTTACATAAAATCTCGGTTACAGTTTTTAATCGATTTCTTTCTTTCTTTCTTTCTTTCTTTCTTTCTTTCTTTCTTTCTTCCTTCTTTCTCTCTTGTCTCTTATAATCATTTTCACCTTTCTTTCTTTGTTTCGCTACCCAGAGAGATTTTTTTGAGTCCTATCCAGGACTCTCCGCCTGCAAGAACCGTTTGCATTATTTCACATTGATAACACAATACTTTCTCTTACATGTAAACACACATAGATTGCATTTAATAATCTGAGTCTTCTAGACAAGATTTTGATGATATTTTATAACTCGCCAATCTCTAGCTTAGTTAGAGTTTTTATTATATCTCCCTGTACCTTTATATTCTTCCACTAGTGAAGTAATAATTGCGGGAAATCGGTAATAAATCTGGTGTGTCCGGAGAGACATAAACATCAAATTCTCACAAGAATTGATATTTTACCATTTATCCTATCAAGCGTGTATATTGCGCGCTACTTTACAACCTGTGTCTCTCATTCATAATATAGTACTTTTGTTCCTTAATCTTCCGACGGTTATCATCTTGCATCACCCTCTGGTTACAAAAATGAGACCGTCCATATCATTCAAGAGGAAAGGCAAATATGTAAATCCTGATTATCTGGTGTTGCCTAATTGCCGTATTCTTATTTCCTATTAGTGTCGTCACTTCAACTAAATAACTGACCATTCAGTTTTTATTATAAAGAAAACTGCGAAGGAAAAGGAGATGCGATACAGAAAAATATAATAAGAAAGAGAGTAGGGAAAAGCGAATGGGTTAGCCCAAGGAAGCGATAACAATAATTTGTTTCAATCGAACATAAAGAAAAGAAGGAAAGACAGAAAAATTAGTCAGAGAGTTAAATCAATATGATTATACATTTTACATATTGAACTATTGCAATAGCCTTTAAGTAAACATATAAAACGTTGTAATAATTGAATTATCACACTGTGGTATATCCACAGGTTCTGCTAGTTCATGAAATTCTTTTAGCTGCGTACAAAAAAACTGAGAACTACTGACCGATGAACTGAAAGTAAGTTGATTGTTTGGATTATTTTATCTCTGTTTAACCAGTACAGGGTTATTTAATGCCAAAGTCAGTCTTTTTTTTATTTTTCATAAAATAATCTTCATATTTAAAATAACAACGATAAAACATACATGGGTGCCACTGAAAAAAAATGGAAAAATAGGTGGTACAACCACAGAAATATATGCAAACAGTACCACCTTATCCAAATATGTATGGCACATTAAAGATACAACGGGCAAAACACCTTTGATAAAATGGGAAATGATCAAAAAGGCCCAGGTTTACAAAGATGGCCAGCGCAACTGTGGACTTTGCCTTGAAGAATAATTGTGTATTCTACAAGATACAAATACAAACTTATTGAACAAGAGAAGCGAACTCGTTTCCAAATGTAGGCATTTGAACAAATTTGTATTATGCCATTTACCACCTGACCCTAATTAATCCCTTAATTTTCGCCCTATATTTATCTACGAAAAAAAATCATCTGGACACCGTGTGCATTAAGACCTAAGCATGTTTATCTATTTTTTAATACAACTTTAGCATTATAACATCCATCGCGTGAATACGCTAAACAAGCCACAGTTTTCTTTTTAAATC
>CM042153.1:9944738-9982238 GCA_023376005.1 Doryteuthis pealeii | reverse complement strand
TAGATGGGGCTGCAAAAGAATGTTACGTGCAGTTTTGAACAAGTTGTAGAAATAGCATCCCACAATGAAGCAGCTGTATAGCCACCTGCCCCCATCTTACAAATCATCCGAGTGAGACGGACGAGCTCATAAGCGACGTTCTCCTGCAGAAGCTAACATATGGGCATGCTAATGTGGGCCGCCCAGCATGGACCTACACTGACCAACTATGTGAGGATGCTGGTTGCTGCGCAGAAGAAATCCCAGAGACAATGAGTGATAGGGAAGGTTGGCGAGAGATTGCCATGGACATCCGTGCTACTTGCGCGACATGATGATCATATTAATAATCAAGAGTATATTAAATGTTTACAAAATATACGCCATCTACCAACATAGATTCCAATTTAATAAAAAAAAAATTATAATCCATTCACTAACCAAAGCAAATTAGAGGGGTCTACTCATACGTTTTCATAATATTTTATAGAATTAGTATACAAGGATGAAGATTAAATAGGAATGTTTGCTTGAAAACACATAAGTAATATACAAGTAATTCAAATGAAGTTATGGTTGATATTATCTACAAAAGATTATCTTCAGTATTTAAAAAAACATGATTACTTAAATAAATGTGAACATTTGGGTGCTTAGTGTAGATCTTGAAAATAGGGAGCAGATAGTGAAAATTGACCCATTTGGAAAACAAGGGATCTATGATGCTTGTGAAGTATTTGAAATACCAGGAATACTCCTTTAACGTATTTTAAATACCAGGAATACCCACTTGAAACGAGATTTTAAGAAACAGGACTATATCCCATTCCCAAATAATTTTCAGCCGGAATATGATTGTTAGATTAGAGTAGAGTCGACATTACCATCGTATAACAGCAAACAGGCTGATTTTTCGCAAGTCTTTTCTTGGCAATCTACACGTAATTCGTGTCAATTCTGTAATAGAGTATATGGCCTGTGTGTACCTCTGATTATCCATGTCCGTTATTAATGTCAATATCAAATACAGTTCTTCAGCCTGTCACATATGACGCAGGGCTTGCAAGAGTCAAGTTGACCTGAGGAGCTATCTGCGTGACTACGAATGCTTTTTGCGGTGTTGAAAAGATGATCGTCTTCCATAAAGAATGTGGGAGCCACTATGGTGGTTTCTTTCCAGTTGGTATTGAGGCGGTTAATCTTTCGGACGTTCTAACGCCTTGGCGTGTTCGCATTCTGCTGATTAAACACGTCGCATTTCAATATGGCGACCGTATCTTCATCGTTTTATGGGAACGGTCTATCCGGAGTGGTTCACGCTGATTATCCGACACCTGAGACTAAATTGACTCGGTTTTAACCACAGGTAATGCATGCATTTACAGAAGCAAGATTTAAAAGCTGGACTTTTTTTTTTCTCTTGGGGCGACACAAGATAACCTCGTTTTCGTACAAGTACTTAGCGTGGGATGAAAATGAGTTTATTACGAGAATCCAAATCATGGCTGGGAGCAGAGGAAGAAAATCAATAATTTAAACTGATTGGATGAATGGAAGAACGCCTGACTGGTTCTCATCCCGGATTCGAGGCCCTTTTACGAAATTAAAGTCACGTTGACATTTATTGCCTACTAATAACGCGACACTCCATCAATTTTTAGGGAAGGATGCTTGAATGGAAAAGAGGATATTATACCAGAAAGTGGAGGCGTGTGGTGTAATGTTTAGAGTCGGAGGAATTTGACTCGTCATCCCGAGTTCAAATCCTGGACAAGGCTGTTTGTATTTCACTTTGCGCAAAAAACCATTGGGAAAGGTATGAATCCAACTACTCTCCTTCCAGCTATGTGTAAATAGTAGGGCTGGCTGGGCTCTTTAACCTTGGCTAAGTAACCAGTCTATGAGAAGGAAAACTCTGAATTCAAACCTGGTAAACTCCGCGTAAGAAATTGATTATTGTGTCACATTCTGCTCGTGCGGAGGGGTTGGTAAATATATTTATACCATAAACATATGTCAAACTTATTTATATTCACCAACCCCTCCGCACGAATAGGATGTGACACTAGATCAGTTTCTT
The DNA here is from genome assembly GCA_023376005.1 of Doryteuthis pealeii. Classification (NCBI taxonomy): domain Eukaryota; kingdom Metazoa; phylum Mollusca; class Cephalopoda; order Myopsida; family Loliginidae; genus Doryteuthis; species Doryteuthis pealeii. The sequence continues at coordinate 9,980,179 of CM042153.1, read as the reverse complement.
AAGCGGAAATTAACAGGTTTGTATTCAAAATGTTCCTTCTCCTAGACTGGTTGATTAACCAAGGTTAAAAAACCCCATTCCAACCCACTATTTACCCATATCTGGAGGGTGGGTAGTTGAAATAATACCTTTCTCAAGGGTATTAGCACCAAGTGAAATGCAATCAGTCTCATTCAGGATTTGAACTCGAGTCGACGAGTTTATTTCCTGTGACTCTAACCATTACACCACGCGCATCGATATCAAACTTATAACTGGGTAAGTAATATACAGGAATTTTATTTTTATTTTCCTAATTAAAAAAAATTAATTGATTCTTATTTTTTAATGAGATATATAGAACGTTACTTTGGTGAGTTTTGCAATATTTTCGTAACGTGAATCACAATTCGGTTACCCTGGGTGATTTTGCCGGGTTCTTAACGAACAATACTTGACTGTAAGATATCAAGCTCTCCTGATACATGTCAAGTCCTATTCACTAGATTTTCCGAAGAATCCATGTTTTTAGGCCTACCTGACCATGACTGATCGTTTCGGTTCTTGCGACCCGAGAAAAAAAAATTCTTTAAAAATTTGGTTACTGTACTATGGACCATTTTTCTTTTATTATACAGAAAGAAAGGGAAGGAAAAAGACATGATACACGAAAAGAAATCTACTAAGAAAACAAAAATAAAGAATGGAGAATAGGGGAAGATAAATTAAAAAGGATAAAAAGAAGGAAAGAAAGAAAAAATAAGTGTGTGTGTGTATGTGTGTGTATGAGAGAGAAAGAGAGACAGAGAGAGAGAGAGAGAGAGAGATAGAGAGAGAGTTAAATGAATATTATTATACTTTTTACAAATTGAACTACCGCCCTGTCGGCTGGGGCATTAGAATGCACCGACTGCACCTCTGCTGAGGGGTAAGACTCCCTCAATGAGGCCACCTGTTGGCCGTGGGTGGCGACCCGTGATGCTTAAGGATAGAGCCCAGGTGGATGAGCAGTTCATGACATGCAATACTCCACGTTGGCCCTATCTTGGGCTAGACGGGCGGTCAGAGAGGCCCCCTCCGATCAATCGGCTGGTCACGTCAAGCCCTAGCACCTATATGATTTTCCCAACCGTATTGCCTTCATGGCAAGCCCCAGCCCATTTTTATCATATGGGTGCTAGAAGGCGGTGGCTGAGGGTCTACATGTCCTGGGAATGACGTTAAACTCTATCTGATGGGGAGGTTCCAGATTTGGAGGTTTGGGGAATGTGGAGCACCCCTTCATCACCATTGCTCCCTGGTCCACTCTGACCCGGAGTGGTAGTATCTGTTAGGGTCCCATCTATGGGTTAAATAGAAAAATTTATTTATAAAAAAATTGTATTATCCATTAAGAATTGATTTATTTCAAAACTTTACCGGTATTAAATGACCCACTGAGGTTGATATGCCGTAAAACAAAACAAACCAAACCAAACAAAACAAAATTTAACTATTTTGCAGTAGCTCTTAAGTAAACATATCAAACGTTGTAATAATTGAATTATAATATTGTGGCAAATCCACAGATCCTACTAGTAGATATAAAATCGGTTATACATAAAATATGGGATTATTTTTAATAAATACTCGCTTTAAGGCCGTCTCCAGCAATCCTTAAGCACAGTTTACTTTCTTTAAATTTAAAAAATTAATCAATCCAGTTTCTACTTCCTCTTGTCTCTATTTCTCTTTTTCCTGAATCATTCAAAATATAATAAGAAAGAAAGAGAGTATGGAAAAGATAGAGATAGGGAATGGTGAGCGCGCGGAGGCGATAACACCTATCTATTTCAATCGTACATAATGAAAATATGAAAAGAAGAAAAGATAGAATAAATAATGAGAGAATTATATGAAGATTGTTATACGTTTTACATATTATAATATTTATTTATATTTAGTAATAGCTCTTAAGTAAATATTTCAATCGTTATAATAATTAAATTGCCACACTGTGTTATATCCACACGTCTTGCAAGTAAAGAATAATCGCTTAAAGGCCGCCTACAGCAATCATTAAGAACTTTTTACGTTCATTCTAATTTAAAAAATAAATTAAATCTAGATTCTATTTTCTCTCGTCGTTTTTTTTTCTGAATCAGTCAAATTATTTATCTGCATCTGCGCAAGTGGCTGAGCAGGACAATCCTAGAGTTAAGCAGCAATGAGCCAGTTCAGTATTCAATTGAGGAACCACTTAAGCAACAGCAGGTACTCTAAGCAAACAGACCTCTTTGTTTATCAAAATTACTTCATTTGGTATTAAATGACCTGAAAAAGTGGATGACATACCGTCAAACAAAACAACTATATTCAAATCCGTTAAGAGTTAAAATACCTCATCAAAATGTTGGGTATGACTAACTAAAATGAAACATGACCCAATCAAAAGAACACTACACCCTCGCCCTTTGTGGACGGAAAGGCACCAGCAACAAATTAATATATTTTCTTATTTTCCATAAGCATCGTTTGCATCAATGTCTCCCTTTCAGAATGATCCGAAAATCAAGACAACCTATGGAACCCAATCTCGAATATATTTGCGTTTATATTCATTTTAGGTATTGATCCAGAGTTAACATTTGATCCACGCGCCAAAATAAAACTTCCTTGCTGAGCTAAATTTATTGCTCTAACGCTATGATCTGATCTTTCCCTCCTGCTCCCACAACAAATCTCGATTGTCCCAGATTGGCAAGAGAAAGAATCAAATCTTTTGAGTTGTGTCTTTTATCAGAATTCCCTGAACTAGGGTCATTTTCATTAGAGTCGAACGTCCTGCCTTCTCGTTCTTAAATGAGAAATCTAAGATCGATTCCGGAGTTGAAAGAAAGAGTAAATTTAAACAGAGAATAGAATTTCGGTGCAAAACGTTTAATGTTCAGCCTGTTCGACTTTAGTGCAATTTTCGGTTTCTAGTAACATGAGCAGCCATTTTGTTTTGAACGTAATTTTCTTTTTGTAAATTTCCTCGTCTGATTTTTTTCCATTATTTCTGTTTCATTTTCTTTTCCTGTTTCTTGTTGCATCTTTCTTCTTCTTTTAAGTGTTTTATTTTTTAATATTGGTGCAATTTTAGATGTTTTTTCCTCTTTTGTATTTTTCTTTTTTTTTTTTTTTTATTCTTAGTTGTATTTTTCTGGGGTTTTTTTTCGAGTATTTTACATTTCTGCATGTTCGTATGATCAATTTGTACGAAAACAATGTCCGTTTTCATTGCATATCCTTCTTCATTTTTGTTCTCTACACATAATGAACTGCTATGCTCGCAATGTTTCAGCCGTTGTACTGTACGGCCTACTTCGGGTGCCTTTTGTCGTACTTGGTGAAATTCCAGTAAAAAGTCGTGATGCGAGATATGGGTATGATTTACAAATCTACACCGTGATTAAAGATCAAAATTTCCTGAGATAACTATACTACCATGATAATATAACAATCCGCAATGTGATCAGAATAATAAGAACGTAGCATCATATATATATATATATATATATATATATATATATATGTAAAAGGGAAATGAATCCGACAATATGAGTAAAAAAAGAAATGTGAATGGAAAAAAAAATTTTATAATATCACATTTAATCTGTATACTCTCACGCTACATTGTTTCGGTACATGAGAATGCCCGATGTATAAAGCCCACGTTGGTGAATTTAACGTCTTTATTAATTATTAAAATAAAACAACTACGGAGTGAATGAGCTCTGATGATGATTTTTGTAAAATCGAAATAGGATCAATCAATGATATTATAAATTGTTTTCTTCTTTAACAGCATTGTGTGATTTTGATTCCACCTTTTCATATATATATTTTATATATATATATATATATATATATATAAAATAAATAAAAAGAAAGTATTGTATGGATAAAATAGGATATTTTAATTATTTTAACTTACACGTGTTTCGGTCAGGAGTTTATCCATGTGTACATTATTCAATCTATTATTATTTTTAAAGAATGAAATAATAATAATAGAAAAAATGTAGAAATGATCCACACACAAAGAAATATCGACCTTCCTCAGAGTAAATCCTTATTTTTTAAATAAAATACGTTGGAACGCGGAGAATTTTTTAAATGTTCGAAAAAATAACTTTTTAAAAAATCACGTGAAGAAAGTGTTCAAGGCGGTCGTGAAAGATAGTTATAATGACGTCATGTCGCATGCGACGGATTTTGAAACGGAGAGAAGATGGCTGGAACAAAGTCATGTGGAATTTTAATTTTCAAAGCATGAGGGATTTTTTTTAGAAATAGAAATTATACGTATGTGTGATTTGTTGGTGGTTCATTTATTAATTTGTTATTAATGTCATCATAGTGATTTTCTAATTAAAATTTGTTGACCCGCAGTGGTAGTACCTGTTAGGGTCCCATTTATGGTTAAATAGAAAAATGTATTTATAAAAAATTGAGTATCCATTAAGAATTAATTTATTTCAAAACTTTATTGGCATTAGATGATCCATTGAGGTTGATATGCCGTAAAACAAATCAAACCAAACCAAACCAAACCAAAACCAAACACAACTAACGAATCGAAACAAAGAATAAAAGAAACACATTTACTGTAGAGTAAAAGAAGAGAAAGAGAAGATGAAAAAGAGGGTACACTAGTTACAACCTAAAGGGAAGAAGAAGTCATAAGAAGAAGAAGAAGAAGATGTGTAGAAGAAGAAGAAGAAGAAGAAGAAGAAGAAGAAGAAGAAGAAGAAGAAGAAGAAGAAGAAGAAGAAGAAGAAGAAGCGAGAAGAGAAGAAGAAGAAGAAGAAGAAGAAGAAGAAGAAGAAGAAGAAGAAGAAGAAGAAGAAGAAGAAGAATGTGTTGAAAATAATAGAAGAAGAAGAAGAAGAAGAAGAAGAAGAAGAAGAAGAAGAAGAAGAAGAAGAAAGAAAGAAGAAGAAGAAGAAGAGAAACAATATAATGAAGCTAATAGAAGAATAATACAAAAGAAAAGAGAGGTATTTTGTTTAAGAAGAAGAGGAAAATGGAAATAGGAAATATAAGCGGATTAAAATATTCAATCATCAAAGGAAGACAAATAAGAGGAAAAAAAAAGAAATAATGCGAAAAAACAAAAACTAAACGCGGCTGAATTGAAAGTGAAAACGGCATTCAAGTTCCCTGTTAGAAGGGTCAATAGCAAGACACGAACGAAAAAAAGAAAAAAAAAAGGAAAAAAGAATAAAAAAGACAAACAAACAAACAAACAAAAAATGAAACTAAAATCGAAAATATTCATATCGAAAGCAGAGATGATCAGAAATGGCGCCAACACATTTGACGTTATAAGAACATTTTTGACTTCTTTGACTTTCACTGTGAAACAAGGCGCAAATCGAACAGATTCAATCACAGAGGTTTGACATGTAATGGCGCCGAAGAAAAGATTAAAAAAAGAGAAACCCCTAAAGGCGAGGAAACACAACCATCAACACGAATGTCGCTTTTGGCAAGTGAGATTCGCGATTTTCGAGAAGCAAAAGTGCTTAACAATGTATCAGCCTAAACATTTTAGGACCTTTATGTCGCAATATAACTTCGTACGAACATAAGACTGCGTAGGTATATATATATATATATATAATATATATATATAGAGAGAGAGAGAGAGAGAGAGGAGAGAGATAGATAGATAGATAGAGAGAGACAACAGTTGGTAGAGCGTTTGGCTAGAAACCACAAGGTTCCTAGTTCGATACCGGCCCTCGCCAACTCAGCGTATGAGTAGCACAGGGTTTTGTGCGGTAAAGTAAGGAGCTGTTGGTAGGTGTGGCGCTCCACCTCGGACGCTAAATAAAAAATAATCCCTCGCTGTCTGGCTGATACGGATATAAGGCCACCTGATGACTTTACTTTTACTTATTATATATTATCATTATATATATATATAATATATATATATATATATATATATATATATATATATATATATATATAGAGATAGAGAGAGAGAGAGAGAAGAGAAAGAAAGAGAGAATATATATATATATATATATATATTATGATAATGGTACACGGTAATAACCTACTCGAGTTTCACATAAGGATCTTCAGGGTTAACTCCACTGGATTAATCAATATATTGATTAATTGCAGTTGATTGCTCGTGTGTATTTTTTTGCGATAAACGGTTGGTTACAGGACGATGGTCAAAGAACACCGATTCATTCAGATTCGAAAAAAAGCGGAAGTTGCATTTTCTCAAGATCAAAATTTTATATTCTGATCTTGAGAAATCCGCTTTGTGCTATTGGTTTATGACAATGATGAGTTTTCACTATTATTATTATAGAGTCTGTAGCAATTAAATGTGGTTTTATCAATATATGTTAAACGTTATTCATTTTAATTAAAGTCAATAGAACGTGTATATATGAATACGCACATGGAAGTGTATTTTAACCATTTCAATGGTCTTGTTATTAAAAAAACAGACTAGGAGAAGAAAAACTTTGAATTCAAACCTATTAAACTCCGCTCAAGAAATTGACCTTGTGTCTCACCCTGCTCGTGCAGATGGGTTGGTAAATTATATATATATATATATATATATATATATATATATAATATATATCAATCCGCACGAGCAGGGTGTGACACAAGGTCAATTTCTTGAGCGGAGTTTAACAGGTTTGAATTCAAAGTTTTTCTACTCCGAGTCTGTTTTAGAATAAACGGCGAGAAACTGTCAGTAACCAAGCGCTGCTGACTTCAGGTTCACACTACCCTAACTTAGATTTCCATGCTCTCTCAATGATATTGAGAACTATTCAGTTATAGATATAGAACACATACGCACACACACATATATGCGTGTGTGTATGTTAATATGTATGTGTGCTCTTTATACACACACACGAACCCCCCATATACATAATATATATATATATATATATATATATATATATAATGAATGTACGTTCGTGTAAAAAGAGCACACATAGATATATACATTTTCAATACATTTTATCATTAAAAATATTGCCTCTAAACGAGTTAAAATTTGACCTTGTCTAATTCCTTTTAATTCATGTTCATCTGTTTTTCCTCATGATATTTTCGTTACAGTCTTAGGTTCTTTGGGAGTGCTCCAACTTCGATTGGTATTACAGTCTTCTTGATTTTTCCTCAGCTTTCTTATCTCTCTAAAAAAGATTCTGATATTTTCGATTTTTCTTCCCTTTATTCCATGATTTTCTTTTTTCATAACAACAGAATTCTGTTATTCGTTTTATATCTTAAAAATCTCATTGTGTGTCTGGTTTTGTAGGTTAAAATGCCATCGCCTAGTCGTGTCTGCTACACCTGGATATGGAGTCTCCATGGCGTAGTGGCTAACGTGCTTGGCTGCGTATTCGTAGTAATCTAGTTCAAACACACACACACACACACACACACACACACACACACACACATATATATATATATATTGGGAAAGGTATGAATCCTACCCTCCCTCCACCTATGGATAAATAGTAGGGCAGACTGGGCTCTTTAATCTTGGTTAGGCAACAAAAATTAGGAGAAGGAAAACTCTGAATTCAAGCCTGATAAACTCCGCTTAAAAATGACATTGTGTCACATCTTACTCGTGCGGAGGGGTTGGTATATATATATATATATATATATATATATATATATATATATATATATATATATATATAACACCGATTATCAAATGGGACTTATTAAAAAAAACGAGTGCTTGCCGAGGTCTGACGGACCCATGTATCTTGTGTCTACAGGAAAAATTAGAAATAATTAGATTCCCAAATAAAAATGACTTAATTAATAAAAAGTATGAGTTCCTAGGAAAATGTATGCATAGATTACGCAATGCATTAGAATACCAATAAGATATAATTAATCAATAAGGGCATAATACAGTAAAATTTATGATAAAGCAGTAACAGAGAAAAACCACTAGAAGAAATAAAGAAATAAATTACAAAAACTTAGTCGAATTCCAGATAAACTGACCTCATAAAGGTCAATAGAGTAAGTTGAAGATAGTGGTAGGGGTAATAAAAGTATAATGTTACAGCGCACTACTACCCACTCAGGTCAAGATAGGAGGAGCTTAACCTCAACTACAAACTAGTAGCCCACTAAGATTAAATTCCTGGAAGAATTAAAGAAGTATCAGCCTAGCTAGATAAAGTAACCGAAAAATATCCACTCAATCCCCTGATGAAGGTGTTAGAGTAAAACCGAAACCGCGGTCAGGAAATAACTTCTTCTACGACTATATATATATATATATATATATATATATATATATATATATATATATATAGTATTATGATGACGCCAATTAGGCACTGATAAACCGCACGTCCATTGAATGGAAAATTGTGCTTTCTGATGATTATAGAATAAAAGATTAAATTTTCTTAAATATTATTAATGTCACTTTGTTAAGGGAATTAAAGAACGTGAATACGTAATCTTTATTAAAGAAAGACGTGTGATAAATTAATATTATGATAATCTCTTTTTCATTTTAAAATTAATATTCATGAATTTCCGATTCCGTGCTTTCTGCTTTCACATTTATTCTACTCTCACTTTCACTGTCCCTCTTTTCAACACTTTTCTCTTCCATCTTTCGCACAGCTTTTTTTTTTTTTTTGCTTTCTTCCGTTATTTTTCGCCCACCCCTTAAATCGTTTTGTCTATTTTGTTTTGTCTCCAGGTTTATTATTCTTTTACCGTTTGTTTTTTTTGTTTCCGTTCATGCTGTCTTCCTTCCTATCCACTTTCCTTTTCAACGTTCGTTCCATTATGTCCATCTCAAACTCTTCCGTTCTGAATCTTGTTATTCTTCTGCATTGCAAATAGATAACAAAAAAAACAAAAACAACAACAACAAGATAAAGGGATGCTCCAATATAATTACAATTTAGTATTCATCTAGATTGCAAAATATCTTCAGCTTGTTTACAGGCACTACACTATGAATATCATGTTGTAATTCATCCGCAATATTACATATTGTTTAAATGCTCGATATTTGGGTTCACCTGGATTATATATATATATATATATATATATATATATATATATATATATATATAAAGGGTGGCTTACCGGTGAATATGGGCACGATCGTTGGAGGTGCACAGAATCCAGGGGTTAAACCTCAATTATTATAGCATAAGTCACCGTAACAACACACGCCTATATGTTTTTTTATATACCCTCTAACCAAAGCTAAATCAATAAATAATTTTAATCCATCTTACTTATCAAACCACTCTTACGCCTCATAACCCATACTTTATTAAACAACCATAGTAAAATAAATACCTACAAATTGATTCTTCTCTTTCATTTTAATATCCACGAAAAAACAATTTCCGGTGAGATTTTAAAAAACGTAAACAAGCGTCCCACTGTAACGTAACATCTTATTCAATGAACATACGTGTAATCTGCTGCATTTGCTAAAGTGGTCACCCAATCAAGTATTGAACAGGCTTATTGCAGCTTAATTTCGGTGATCAAGCTGGAACCGGTTCTTTCAGCTCGACTTGACCATGACCGAGGGTCACTAAGAGTTACTGCCACTCCCGGTCAGATTGGATCGAAGAGTAATGTCAATAAAAGGATATTGTAACATAATTCGTGGATAGCCTAGGAATTATGACTGTTAGTGTAGTAAAATTCAAATAACAGTATGGTAGATAGAAAATTAACATTAACGCTTGAAAAAAAGTTATAGACGGCAGTTCATCTTTTGCTGACCTGGACGTCGATCTCTGATTGGCTGAAGGCGAGTGTGTGAAAGGGAACTGACTGAAAGTTAACTAAGTTAGATTTGGGCCATTAGTAGAAAGAAGCAGACGTGTGGGTCCTTTGCTCTTAAGATGCTAACTTCTTACCTCGTGGTTGAAATGCATTTTGGGCTTTGGTGTTGAATAAAGAATAGACGTCTTGAAAAACAATAAATTCTTGCTTAATTATTATCAACAAGAAATAAGCACGGACGACCCAGCCCAGAAGAAGGAAGAATCGTCCCAGAGGAAGATGGCCGCCGACAAAGTATGAACAAGAAAGAACCCATCTCCTCTCCTCTCTACTCCTCCCTATTATATACCCGATGTGAAGTGGGGATATAATAATATATCCAACTCTCTAGATTTCCTGAGCTGTAGCCTCACCATCGGATCTAGTTAGGTGTCGATACTCAACTGTGCGCGTATGGGAGGAAGGCTCCTACCTTATAATTACGAGCAAAATTAAAAAAACGACCCCGGGCGATGTAAAATAATTTTTTGAAAGATATTGCTTGAGGAGGTGGAAGTTAAAAATTAAATGTTGGAGAGTTTGAACCATAAATCATGAAATTATCAAATTTATTAAAGTAGTAAAAAAAAAATAAAACAATTTGAAATCGAAAGTAAGTTCTATTAACTTTGAATATCTATTAAAATAATATATATATAAATATAATATATGATACTGGGGATGTATCTATTAAAACATGTTTAAAAAAACAATGAGGACTGTCTAATGTTACATGCTCAAATTTTGAGTGTATTTATTCTATGTTATGACGATTTCGGGTATAGTGATGTAAGCAGTGACGTAGTTTTTGTTACAGACAAAAACCGGAAGCAAATCTCCATTATTAATAGATATATAATATATTATATGTGTATGTGTATATATTATTCTGATGATACTTTTTTATTGTGCTGTTGTTGCTGATGTTATATCAGTACTTTTGTAAGTTTCCTGTTGTTATTTCTGTATTTTGTATGTAGTCTAATTAAAGTTTTTATTTACTTCCAATGCTCCTCTGTCTGTGAACAGAAAATTGATTTGTTAATATCATTTTAGGTGTATTTGTTTAGCAATGTTTAAGTGATGGATGGATCTTTTTTGAAAAACTAATAAACATTTAGAATTTAAAACAAAAAATATAAAAAAGCAACAAAAAAAAAACTCATGAAGAACTGAAGAAGGTTGGAGGGCACATCGGACAAAACGTTGTGTATATAAAAATAAAGATGAGCACAACAGTCCAAAAAAATCAAAATTATATGAATTTCATGCCTCATTCCAAAATTCAGACAAATAAAAAAACTCATGTTTTTAGTCAAACAAGAATTTTAAAAAAAGCTCGATCCCCCCCTCTGATCAACCAGCTGATCATGTCAAGCCCTAGAACCCCTTTGCTCTCGTGGCGAACCCCCAACCCTTTCTATCATTTTATGTGGTAGAAGGCAGTGGCTGAGGGTCTCACTATCCGGGGTATGACGTTAAGCTGCATCTATTGATGAAGTTTCAATTATAGAGCTCTGGGGAATGTGGAGTACCCTTTCGTAGCCTTACTCCCAGGTCTACTCTCATCTGGAGTGGTAGCATATGTTAGGGCCCCCATCTTTGGATCAAATAGATAAAAAGGAATAATGATTAAAAATTGTTTTTTAATAATTGAGTTTGAAACGAAAAAAAATTAATATTCAACAAGAATAAAACAAAATGTTCTCAGCATAAAATCCCCCCCCCAAAAAAATGACATGCCGTAAAAAATTGAAGTGATTGCTTGATTTTATTTTTTGGTGTTATAATCTGCAGAGGAAACAATCAGCGATTCTAAACCTCAATAACACGGTTTGAAATTTAATTAGGATACGCGTTACCAAGAAAAAATCAAGTAGGATCAATGAACAGTTACAAGTGCTTGTTATGATTCTTGTGGCTATTTTAGAGTTGTAGGTGTGTTAAATATCTGGCCGCCATCCTTGGCCAGTTGTAAAGAACTTAAAGTAAATAAGTAAGTAAGTCCCGAGTTATATAATCCTTTGGTAAGTGAATAAGTCCTTTGATATAGAATCCTTTGGTAAGTGAATAAGTCCTTTGATATAGAATCCTTTGGTAAGTGAATAAGTCCTTTGATATAGAATCCTTTGGTAAGTGAATAAGTCCTTTGATATAGAATCCTTTGGTAAGTGAATAAGTCCTGTGATATAGAATCCTTTGGTAATAAGTCCCGTGGTATAGAATCCTTTGGTAAGTGAATAAGTCCTGTGGTATAAAATCCTTTGGTAAGTCACTAAGTCCTTTGGTCCGTCGTCCAAGAAGATCCAAGTAGTAGTGAGCTAAGATTAGAATCAGCCAGTATAAATAATAATATCAGCAGCAGAGCACTGCCAGTGATTGGACAATAGGTTGGTCACGTGCTTATCGGCGAGTGTATAAATAGAAGTGGCCATCTGTTACAAGGTGAAAGCAGTTTTACTAGTGGAGATTCCTTGTTGCATGAAGTTTGATCCCTTCTTGAAGTAGAAAGATGTACTATCAGTTTTAATCCTTGTCTGCTGATCCGTCCTGAGTTGTATCAGAGTTTATCCTGTTTTGAAGAATGTGCACCCCCAGGCATAAGTATTTAAATTTTTTGTAATAACATATATCAAATGGGAAAGACTAAATAAATTAAATAAAACGCATATAAAAAGATTACACTTTCATAGGATTGGTTTTAATTCGTTGGAGAATAAAAGAATAATATTAGAGATCAATAACACTGTAAGATTCATGGTGATACACGAACATACAACTCCGACACGTGGTGTTGGACATAACATTTTATATAATAAACAGCACATTTATACGACAAGATACAGTAACAATGTAATACATGTACATGAATATACAGCCGTAGAAATTAAAGGACTGGAGAGTCCATACATCCAAAATCACTTACTAGTGATGGGGGGTAGAAGCCCCCACCGAGAAGGGTGTGACAATATGTCTAACCCATGTGGGTACGTACCAGAAGCGCTAGAAAAGAATCAGGGAGTTTCAAAACCCGCGCTTAAATACCAGACTTCCCTGGTGGTCGGCAAGGAAACCCAGCGGGAAGATAACTCTTCCTGGCGAACGGAAGATAACCCCAACAACACCAAGTAATTATTTATCAAATTTGGGTCTTATTAAAACTGTTACGATTCGTGTGGCCATTTTAGGGTTGTAAGTGAAAGCAGTTTTACATTAGAGATCCCTTGTGGTATAAAGTTAGATCCTTTCTTGAAGTAGAAAGATGTAGTGTCAGTTTTAATCCTTATGGCTGTAGGTGAAAGCAGTTTTACAGTGGAGATCCCCTGTGGCATAAAGTTAGATCCTTTCTTGTAGTAGAAAGATGTAGTATCAGTTTTAATCCTTAGGGCTGTAGGTGAAAGCAGTTTTACAGTGGAGATCCCCTGTGGCATAAAGTTAGATCCTTTCTTGTAGTAGAAAGATGTAGTATCAGTTTTAATCCTTAGGGCTGTAGGTGAAAGCAGTTTTACAATGGAGATCCCTAGTGGTATAAAGTTTGATCCTTTTTTGAAATAGAAAGATGTAGTATCAGCTTTAATCATTGTCAGCTGATCCGTATTAATAATTGTATAATCCTCATCAGTTGGTCCGTGCTTAGAACATTTCTATAATCCCCTTCATTTCGTCTGTACATCCGGCCAGCAATTGTAGAACAATTTATCAACGCCTTTAAATAGTAAATCAAATACATTTCTGGGCGTTTTGATTGGCCAATTCAGCCAACGCTGTTTTTGAAGAGTTTATAAATTCAAGTTGTGATTCCAGCGCACCTTATACCACAAAATAATCTAACAGTGCTATTCTATTACAATTTCACCAGGGATTTTAAATATCTTATCAGAATATTCACTGGCGACTGGCATGCAAATGTTGTCATCAGATAAAAATTGTTATCTTTATTCAGAGCGTTGCGATTTCATTTGTGGTCTGCATATATTTTCAATGCAATTCTTCTAATAAAAGTAATTTTTGCAAATTCCAATTATGGAAATTCTAAAATAATCAATATGGTACGTAGCTCATTTATTTTATCACATAGACAATCTAGAAAGAACTCATTGCATTATGCAGAGTATCTAAGAAAAAGGCAATTACACAGCCGAATTTTTTGTTACATAATTATTGCATCCCTAATGCTTTTATAAGGTATTGTAGAAATCATAATGGCGATTAGTGCAACTGATGGCATTGAGGGTGAGTGACGGCGCTTGACCTCAATCTCACCTTGCCTTGCGGGGATGGATCGTGAGAACCGGAACCCCCATAGAAGGCCCTCTTCCGGTTTAAGGATATAGTAAGTTTAAAGCAGTTAGAAGTTAGAAGCCGAGCTAGTAACATGTAAGTCTCATCTGCGCAGATTGTCTGGTTTGGGGATTTACAAATAAAGTAACATCAACGTAAATCGAAGTCTTGTGTTTATTACCAAAAACTAACAATGACACAGGGCTTCTGATAAGGAGTGATCCCTAACAGAAACCAGACCCGGAATCCTCATAGAAGAGACCAGACCAAGATGTTAGAAGATAGACGATCAGAACCAAAGCCGGCCAGAAGAGAAGACGACTAGAAGAAGTAAGAAAAGGGTATACAACGTTATATAGATTTGGTACGGTGAAAACCCTAGTATGCAACATTTCTACATCTATCAAAAAAATATATAACTTTTTTGATAGTGATAAAAAATCCTTATTTGTACCCTGTACAGTCTTTGACGCTACTCTGTTGATCGGGGCAGCAGAATGTACCGACTGCACAAGGGTGAGACAACCCTATTTCTATCCAGTCCAATCTTTGATGCTACCCTGTTGATCGGGGCAGCAAAATTTACCGAGTGCATAAGGGTGAGACAACCCTATGTCTACCCAGTCCAATCTTTGAACTACTCTGTTGATCGTGGCAGACAAATGTACCGAGTGCATAAGGGTGAGACAATCCTATTTCGACCCAGTCCAATCTTTGACGCTACCCTGTTGATCAGGGCAGACAAATGTACCGAGTGCATAAGGGTGAGACAACCCTATTTCTAGCCAGTCCAATCTTTGACGCTACCCTGTTGATCGGGGCAGCAGAATGTACCGACTGCACAAGGGTGAGACAACCTTATTTCTAACCAGTCCAATCTTTGATGCTACCCTGTTGATCGGGGCAGCAAAATGTACCGAGTGCACAAGGGTGAGACAACCCTATGTCTACTCAGTACAATCTTTGACGCTACCCTGTTGATCGGGGCAGCAGAATATACCGACAGCACAAGGGTGAGGCAATCCTATTTCTACCCAGTCCAATCTTTGACGCTACCCTGTTGATCGGGGCGGCAAAATGTACCGATTGCACAAGGGTAAGACAACCCTATTTCTACCCAGTCCAATCGTTGACGCTACTCTGTTGATCGGGGCAGCAGAATGTACCGACTGCACAAGGGTGAGACAACCCACTAATGGTGCCAGCTGCTGGCCGTAGGAGGTGACCCGTAATGCCGGAGAACAGAATAGTTGGCTGAGCAGTTCGTTTCAAGGATACTAAGAGATAGAACTGTGTACAAATATTGTTTTATAACTATCAAAGAGAGTTAATAGATTTTTTAATAGAAATTGACGAAAATACGGCTGTGCCATTTTTTTTGGTCCCTGCTTGAGCTAGACAGGCGGTCAGAAAGCCATGTTCTTCAAATTTATCTCATGAAAAACACCCAAACTCTTTTATGATATATATATTTACCAGCCCCTCCGCACGAGCAGGATGTGACACAAGGTCAATTTTTTAAGCGGAGTTCAACAGGTTTGAATTCAGAGTTTTCCTTCTCCTAGACCAGTTGCCTAACCAAGGTTAAAGAGCCTAGTCTTCCCTACTATTTATCCATAGCTGGAGGGAGAGTAGGATTCATACCTTTCCCAAGGGTATTAGTGCTATGTGAAATACCAACAGCTTCGTCCAGGAATTGAACCCGGGTCAACGACTCCATTTCCTATGACTCTAACCATTAGACCACGCGCCTCCATATCTTAAACTTTTATACGATATACGTTCTTCTAACGGAAAAGGATATAGCTGACAGAACACAGAAAAGTCGATGCTTTAATGAATATAACATATGATTTAATTATGTCGACTATAACATAATATACACGCATATCAATTTTGACCTCTTACCTTAGGGTCACGGAATATAGAATAAGTAAATATTTAAAAATGTACAAAACATTCGAAAGAAACGTAAATTTGATTACAAAAGCTATGGAAAATTGATAAGTGTAATTGACAGAAGATGTGAAATACTAACCGAACAGGAAAACCGCGGTATCAAGAAAAGAAAAACGAAATTGATACCGAAATGCCCAACACTACCAGAATATATTTTACAAAGAGAAAATAAGTCGTATGTCGTCGGGGTGGCCTAAAGTCGGTATCAGCCAAACAGCGACGGAGTCTATCCCCTTTTCAATAAGGCTAGACCAAGTGTTACATAATCTATGCGGTTGCATAAGATTATTGTCAATCCCTTGTATTTCTAAAGGGATGGCCTTTTTATATCACGGCGGGACTTTCCATGGAATATTACAGAAATACCGCGAAATACGTGAAGTCACATGGGACCTCGTTGGGTCTTCAGTTTCAGTTTAGATGTCGGGCAGAGAAGATCTCTTGCCTTAACTGGAACGCGCGCTATGTTTAATTACATGAAATGTTTAGTTAAGTAAATAAAAGCTTAAGAAAATAACACGGTTTTGTGATTGAATGTCTTGGTAACAAGACTGATCTAGAAGAAGAAATGAGTTAAGTGCGACCGACCACCAAGACAAAGTCCATACGCTAGAAGAGATGACTAGAAGAATAGCAGAAAGTAAGTAAAGAAAAGGGTATACAACACAAGGAGATATTTTTTGTATCTGAGGTAGAGCGCCACACCTACCATCAGCTCCTTTACCTCACAGATTCATGTGCTACTCATACACTAAGTTGGCGATGGCCAGTTTCGAACTAGGAACCTTGTGGTTTCTACCCGAACGCTCTACCGACTGAGCTAACCCAGCCCTATACAAAGAGTACTAATTGCTATTTAGTTAAGTGTTCCTTTAACTCATATCTTTGTTTCAAAATAAGCTGTACTGATTTTTCTATATAAAAAAAAATAACGAAATCTATTAAAAAATAAATACAACACATTAATCATAGGTCAAATGAAACTCTGCTTTTTGGAATTCACGACTAATTCTTAGTTACAGGATTCTTTTTGTATATGACGAACGACCACACAAGAAAAATAAGTTTTAAGAGAAAAAAAAAAGAAAAAGAGAAAATTGATAAAAATGAATAATCACTAACTTTTTATGAAACAAAGAAATGTTACAATTTTAGAAATAAATATAACTCTAAAGAAAGTGTGTTTTAGCATAATGTGAACAAGCAAATATATGCACCCTCCGGGTGCAAGTATTTAAGTTTTAATGTAATAAAATATTGTATTAAATTAGAAAGGCTAAAGAAACTAAATAAGAATGTAATAAAGATTTGAAACAGAGGGTGTATAATCTAAAAATAGAACAACTCTCGTCTTTCATTGTTATTTTTTCTAATTTAAGTATTTAGTTAAAAGAGGAAGTAAAGAATAAAATGACAGTTATATTTTTTTGTTAATGGATTTCATTTAAGATACATTGAAGAGATTTTTGCTTATATTCATTAAAATAAAACCAAACAGTTAGAAATCAATAACACTGAGCACATATTTATTAAATTCGATTTTTTAATATCAATATGCAAATTAGTCTTCCCTTTCACACTGTAAACCGCTATTTTGTTGTATATATAAATATAATTGCATGTTGTTAGTATGTAGATATTGTTAACAGTATTAATAATGTAAAACAATTTTATTAATAATTGAGGTTGAAATAAAAATAAAATCATTGAGAATGTGATGTAAATAACTAAGGGAATTGTGACTGGAGTAGTAATATAGTTTCGGTTACAGACAGAAAAACAGACAATCTCCATTATAATAAGATAATAAATAACTGAGAAGTTGTTCTAATGAGAAATACAATTTTACAAATTGTCTACCTAACCATTTTTTAAAGCAGAAAAGTCACATCAAGCTTGGTTTGAAGCAGTTCTGTGTTTTTATGCATTCTGTTAAATATCTAATTAGTAACTGTGATTTGTTTGTTGTTGCTCTCTTTCTTTCCTTTCCTTTTATGAATATATAAGCAGAATTCTCTCCTTGTGACATACACTAATGATAGCCTCACTCTCACCACTGACATTT
Source organism: Doryteuthis pealeii (assembly GCA_023376005.1). Taxonomy (NCBI): domain Eukaryota; kingdom Metazoa; phylum Mollusca; class Cephalopoda; order Myopsida; family Loliginidae; genus Doryteuthis; species Doryteuthis pealeii. The sequence goes on along the minus strand of CM042153.1, from coordinate 9,962,040 downwards.
GTTATAGCAATCATGTCATTCAACTATATACTTAGGAAATGTATACAGGGCTACAAATTCACAAAATCCCAAGAAAAAATAAGTCGCCTCATGTACACGGATGGTATCAAGAATTTTGACAAAAATAAAATAGAACTGGAAACATAACCCTAAGAATGTACAGCCAATATATATGAATGGGATTTGGCATCAAAATGGGATGTAAAAGGGGAAACAGAAAAACACTGGAAGGAATACAACTATCAAATTGGGAAAATATCAGAACACTTAGAAAAAAAAAGTTAGAAAAACCTGGGAATATTGGAAGTGCAAACAAACTGGAATGAAAGAAAAGGGTAAAAAAAGAATATCACAGAACAAGAAACCGAGCCTTACAGCAGAAATAAATACCTGTACTGTCCCTTATAAGATACTCTGTACCATTAAAAAAAAAGAACAAGAGAGGAACTTCGACAGATTGACCAACAGACAAGGAATTACTGACCATATACAAGCTATTACATGGAAAACAATACACATATACTATATGTATCAAGAAAGGAAGAAGGAAGTGTTCTCGCCAACATTGATGATTGTGTAGTTGCGCCAATTTGAGGACTCGAAAGAATATATGAAAAGAACAAATAAAGACGAATTGCAGCAGCAGCCAATACTAGTAATTGCAGCACATGAACAAGCATAACGGTTATAGGAATAATTTAAGTGTCAAATTGGAGAGATTGCACAAGTAAATATTTTGTACATAATCCTTTCTGGTATTAAATGTTGTGTCATTTACCCTGCTTTTTACCCATAGCTGGAGAGGGAATTGGATTCATACCTTTCCCAAGGGTATTAGAGCTATGTGAAATACCGACAGCTTCGTCGAGGAATTGAACTCGGGTCGACGACTCCATTTCCTACGACTCTAACAGTTAAACCACGCGCCTCCATATTTTAAACTTTTATAAGAAATAGGTTCTTCAAACGAAAAAGGATATGGTTGACAGAACACAGAAAAGTCGATTCTTATTTCTAAGCAGATAGTGGTTGATATGCCGTTAAAAAAAACAGAAACACTAACACAAAAATCGTACACATGGTGAACGGGTTGGATAAAAAAGTTATTGGTACCATAGGGCGTTCCATCGTTGTGTAATGGTTAGTTAACTAGTCTCATAGATACATTACTATTGAATAACCAGTTTGATCCTGACTGGATGCTCCATAACAGTGGCTTTGAGTCACATCGTACCCCGTCATGAAGGGTTGGTTAAATATCTACAGATGTAATACAATAACGTAGAAAAAAACAACAACTCTGTTACGTGTAGATAATAGTGGAAAGATATTGATGACGAAGTAAAAGGCTATCTGTCGATTTTTGATTGGTCGACATATGCCAAAAGGCGAGGAGTGGAAGAGAGGTAGCGAGAGGAGAGATTGAGAGTTAGTCAGGACGAAGCCGTGTCAGGGAGCAGACACAAAATGCGTGTCTGTTTCACTAGGTATTTTGAATTGGAGATAAAATAAATCAGCTCCTGAGAAAAACACAAGAACGTTATTTAAACACTATGAATTGTACACGACATTATATCATCAAACGAATCTTAAATTACTCCAGACTCAAACAGCCCAATATCAGAGTCAACCAGATCCCAGCCAAGAGAACAGGGTACGAAAAAGAGAAGAGTATATTACGATTATTATTAACATGTCATTACTCCTTTCAAATAGAGCACGCAACGCTACAGATAGTTCAAGCATTATGCGACATCCAGCGAGAATCAAACTCGCTTTTCAGTAGTAGAAAATATATTAAGATTACTATTAATACATCATCAATCCTTTCAAATAGACCCGCAACACTACACAGATAGACAAGAACTCTTTGATGTGTCGCAATTTGAATTGTCGGTTTTTAGATTTAATTGGTTTTATTACACTTCAGAATAAAAGAATATATTAAGTCGACATTAAAAAAACGTCGGAAGCAAAAAAAGTATTTTAAGATGGATTTATAATTGTCATATCATGGTAGGTTTTATAAAGCCAATTTTATTTCAAATGATTTAAGCTAGGAAAAAAAAGGAAAAGAAAAGCATACATCTTAGTCAGACATTTGGATTTTCAACTTATTAAATACAAGTTGTGCTCAATGGCAATATTTCACGTAGTTGCTAAATTCCCCATCCTAAAAAGTTAAATGAGTTAGCAGTGCTTGGAGGTTTCTATTGGAAAGCAAAAAAGATTATTGCACATTTTTAATTTGGCTTCGTCTAAATCAGATATGCGCATAGGAACGCATAATATATTAAAGGCTGTCTCATAACGTCGATTCTTCTATTTCTTCATCTTTTAGCCTATAACGCCAGCGAGTAGTATCTATGTCAGTTGGTCAGTCAGTCTGTATGACCCCCTCTCTCACTCTGTCTCTGCCTGTCTCTCTCTCCCCATCTCTCTCTCTCTCTCTCTCTATATATATATATATATATATATATATATATATATATATATATTATGTACTCTCTCGTCGATTTTTCGACGTATGAGGTACATACACACAATGAACTCCCACACAGGGATTTGTTTATAGTGGTGAAGGCTTGTGTTGGACCATCCACACTTTTTGGCACAGTCGATAGGAAAGAATTGGTGCATCAAGAGTTGCCACAAACCCAATGAGCGACCGACTTCAGGAATTTCTAAATATATATATATATATATATATATATATATATATATATATATTCTCGCAAAGATGAAATGGTCAGAAGATTGTCAGTAGCGAGAAAGTGTCAGTAACCTGGTCTTCAGTCCATGCCTACGCTGCGTAAGTATATATATATAATATATATATATAATATATATATATATATATATATATAGAGAGAGAGAGAGAGAGATAGAAGAGAAAGAGAGAGTCATCCACCGACACGTATTCCGACTTATCAAGTCTCTTCAGTGTGGCTAGACATTTGTAAGCTATCTACAGCTGGAGTTGAAATCCGCTCGGTCAGTCCGACACCTTAACCATTAGGCTGTCATCACTTACAGAATGGGAAGGGAATTTTAACTGTTATAATACACACATCGCTTTGTGTATAAAGGCCGTCATAGAGTGCTCCATCCCTTATATATAGGAGAGCGTCGCGTTTACGCTTGAGTTAGCGGCCGTCAGCGAAATCTTCCCCAGAGTACTCAACCCTAGGCGGATGGGGAGCAAATGTAGAGTATATAGTGATACCAGGACATACATGGTGTGGCTCAACTTTTTTGTCCAAGTTACGAGCTATCAGTCGGTCTATTTTTTGGTTTGTGTGTGAGCTAAAATATGACGTACGGGTGAGATTCAAGTAGGTTAATATGTTCACTAAAATATTTAAGTTACCAAATTCATTATGTCAAAGTAAAATGATATTGATATAATCTTATTACAGTAGATAATTTATTACATTTTATTTCATTATGTTTTGATACAATACAGTTCCATTTTTTATTATTAAGATATGGGGAAAGTTGGTTTAATATACGTGTAAATTGAGTTGCGACCGGAATTAATCAGACTAATAATTCAAAGTATCATATATATATATATATAATATATATATATATATATATATATATATATGGAGATAGGATGGATGTAGTAGAATCCGACAGTAGTAGAATCTGGTGTGTTTGACATCAAACTCACCAGAACTATACGCCCTCCCTTAACCCACCCCTGTGCCCATCCACTCCCATCCTCTCTCCACTTCCTGTATACTACCCTCCCTTCATTCATGTCTACCCCTAACCTCCCTCCCTTCACCTCCGCTACTAACTCACCCCCTCACCAATTCCACTTGTACTCGCACGAAATTTTGCTTTCAATAAAAAATCATTTGACTGAGGATGTCCGTATGAATTCGGACGAAACGTTTCATCTCTTAGATTTGTTTTGAGTTTTCATTTCTTGTTCACCAGACTTTCTACCTGCCTCATATATATATATATATATAATATATATTATATATATGAAGTGGGCAAACAATTTATTTGAGATGGCGATAGACGACAATTTTTGGGAGATTATGTGCTTAATTGAAGTCATAACTAATTTGTAAATTAATTAGTTATAATTAAATGAATTAGGCGTGCATATCGGTTTAAATGTAAGGCGTAAACAAATAGAGAAAAATTCAATCTCTGTATGTACATTTCAGCCTATTAGGCCTCATCAGCAGAGTTATAGACAGGGCAGTGATTTGAGCGTGATATATATATATATATATATATATATATATATATATGTGTGTGTGTGTGTGTGTGTGTGTGTGTGTATAATTATCAACGAAAGTGCAAATAAATGTAACTGTATGTAAGTATATAAAACATGAAATAACAAGGTATTCAGGGGATGGTTTTATTATAGTTCCAAATATTAGACAACATTTAACTTTTCGTTCTTTTTTAATATCAAAATATCTTCACATTGTTGATATGTGATATTGTTACTTCTGAATAATATTCTGAATAAATATGGAAAGAAAAGAAGGTCGCATATTAGCATTCAATAGCGGTTTTTATCGTTCTATTTCAAAACTATGCGACGTAATTTCTGTTCAAAATTATTTATGAGAATAAATGAAATAGAAAGCTACTAACGTAGTCTTTTTTTCTAAAGTGAACTTTCATGTTGTACTGTGTATTGTAAAGGACATTTCTGGTCATTCCAGTATCGTTAAGATAATTTGGCTAGCGTACATTGTGTTGGAAAGAAAACGTCTATGGCGTACCGTGTATTCTAAAGAGAACTCTCCTGGCGTACCCTGTATTGTAAAGAGAGCTTTCCTGACATACCCTGTATTCTAAGCACAGCTTTTCAGGCAAGAAAATATTCATGGTGTAACCTGTATTGTAAAGAAAACACTCATGGGGTACCCTGTATTGGAAAGAGAACTCTCCTGGAGTGCCCTGTATTGTAAAGGGAGCTTTCCTGGCATACGCTGTATTCTAAACACAGCTTTTCATGCATAACCTCTATTCTAAATTAATGTATTACTGATAACCTTCCTGACGAACATTGTATTGTAAAGAAAACACTCATTGTACCCTGTATTGTAAAGAAAACATTCATGGGTACCGTTTTGTAAAGAAACCCATGGTATTGTAGAAAACACTCATGGGGTATTGTAAAGAAAACACTCCATGGGTACCCTTGTATTGTAAGAAAACATTCATGGGTACCTGTATTGTAAAGAAAAACACTCATGGGTATGTATTTGTAAAGAAAACATCATGGGGTACCTTTATTGTAAAGAAAACTGATGGGGTAATTGTGGTACCCTGTATTGTAAATAACACTCATGGGTACCCTGTATTGTAAAGAAAACACTCATGAGGGTACCCTGATTGTAAAGAAAACTCCCATGGGGTACGCTGTATTGTAAAGAAAACACTCATGGGGTACCCTGTATTGTAAAGAAAACACTCATGGTACTCTGTTTTAAAGAGATATTCATGTGTTACACTTTATTGTTGATAGTACACTCATGGCGTACACTGTTATTATAACAAAACATTCCAGGTGAACCCTGAATTTTAGAAAACAGTAAATTACTGGTAATACTGGTTGATTGTTTTTATTACTTATTCATTTATTATATATTTCAAACATTATTGTTGAATAGGTTGCACTTAAACATGGGAACTTTTCCTTTTCAAATAACTCCAGAGCCGAATAGATACTATCTAAACTCGCTCTGTCACCATAAATACACAGCCAGCTCGGACCAGAAAATCTATATATTGTATTTCACTGGAACCTGCCAAGCCAAAATGGCTCAATATTTTTAGTCACTCTTTATGTCTCAGAAGACAGAAAGTTTACCAAAAAACAAAAAAAAACAACAAAAAAAAACCACACACACACACACACAAAAAAACACAAAACAGCGGCCGTTGGAGAAGGATCTTATCAGATATAATTTATTTATGCCGCTATCCACCAAAGTGGATGGATTGTGTTGGCTTGGTTAGTTGGATGGTTGGTTTTATGGCGTTTATAATAATAATAATAATAATAATAATAATAATAATAATAATAATAATAATAATAAAGAGAAAATATTACTACTATTACTACTACTATTAATAATAATGATAATAATAATAATAATAATAATAATAATAATAATAATAAAGTGAAAATACTACTATTACTAATAATAATAATAATAATAAAAATAATAATAAAGAGAAAATACTACTACTATTACTACTACTACCACGACGACGAATAATAATAATAATAATAATAATAATAATAATAATAATAAAAAGAGAACTTGTCAACTGGTGGACTTTGCGGTTCCAGCAGATCACAGGGTGAAGATGAAGGAAAACGAAAAGAGGGACAAATATCCCCACCTTGTCAGAGAATTGAAAAAGATGTGGAATACGAGGGTCAAAGTGAAACCAATTCTAGTTAGGGCACTTGGAACGCTCCCAAAAAACTTGGAAAAAGAGAGGAGGATGTGGGAATCAGAGGAAGAATTGTGACCATCCAGACTACTGCATTGCTGCAATCGGCTAGACTACCCAGAGGAATCCTGGAGACATGAAGAGGCTGGTTGTCACTCAGATTCCAGAGAAAGACCATCCACTAATGCTGGTGTGAAAAGCTCTAATAATAATAATAATAAAAACTGCTGTCACTTAGCCTCCAGTGATTCACCAGCTAAGACAGGTTTGAACTTGAATGGAATGAAACAACAATAATAATAATAATAGTAATAATAATAATAATAATAATAATAATAATAATAATAATAATAATAATAAATTGGTTTATGCACGAACTGGAATCCATGCTAGAGCCCTTTCAGCCAGTATCTCGTCAGGAATAAATCGTTGGAAATTGTTAAAATAATTGTCATGAAAAGTGATAATAATAATAATAATAATAATAATAATAATAATAATAATTAATAATAATAATAATAACTGCTGTCACTTAGCCTCCAGTGAATCACCGGCTAATGCAGTTTAAACTCGAGGAATGAAATAATAATAATAATAATAATAATAATATAAAATAATAATAATAATAATAATAAAATTGGTTTAGGCACAAACCGGATCCATGCTAGAGCCCTTTCAGTCAGTATCTCGTCAGGAATAAAATCGTTGGAAATTGTTAAAAAATTGTCATGAAAAAGAGATAATAATAATAATAATAATAATAATAATAATATATACTCAATAAATGTACAGCTGGATACAAATTTAGTAAATCCCAGGAAAAAATAAGCCATCTAATGTAAATGGACGACATCAAGGTTTATGCTAAAAATGAACAAGAATTAGAAACGCTCATACAAACAATAATAATATACAGCCAAGATATAGGGATGGAGTTCGGCATCGACAAGTGCGCCATGTTAGTGATGAAGAAAGAAAAATATATATCGGCGAATGGAATTGAACTCCCGAATCGAGAAGAAATTAGGACACTAAGAGAAAAAGAGAACTATAAATACCTGGGAATACTAGAAGCAGACACCATCAAACAAACAGAAATGAAAGAAAAAGTAAGAAAGGGATACCTCAGAAGAACAAGAAAGCTCTTAGAAACCAAACTATGTAGCAGAAACCTTATCAAGGGAATAAACACATGGGCGGTCCCTATTGTAAGATACTCGGGACCATTCCTAAAATGGACAAGAGAGGAGCTCCGACAGATGGACCAGAGGACAAGGAAACTGATGGCCATGCACAAGGCATTCCACCCGAGAGACGACACAGACAGACTCTATGTGTCAAGAAAGAAATTTGAAGGAGTCTGCCAACATCGAAGACTGTGTTCATACGCAACCCGAGCACTAGACGGATACACTAACAACAGTACGGAAAGACTAATTGCAGCAGCCAAGAGAAGCATTTGTAACACAGTGACAAACAGAAATACATTAAAAAATTTAAAAAAAAAAAAAAACAGAAATGGGAAGAAAACAACTACACGGTTCTTTAAAAAATATCACATCAGAAGACCTGGACATGGCTAAGAAAAGGAACCTCAAAGAGAAACCGAATCCCTAATAATCGCAGCACAAGATAATGCCATTTAGAACAAACTATATAAAGGGGAAAAGATAAAGACACAGCGGAATAGCAATGCAAGTGTTGTGGAAATAGAGACGAAACAGTCAATCACATAATAAGCGAATGCAGAAAACTAGCACAAAGAGAATACAAGACTAGGCACGACTCAGTGGGAAAATTGATCCACTGGAACTGTGCAAGAAATTCAATTTTCACATACAACAAATAGTATTGCACAAACCTAAACTTGTCCTAGTGAATGAAACGCACAAAATTCTCTGGATTTCAAGGTACATACGGATCACCTAATCCCGGCCAGAAGACGGACCTAGTATTAACGACAAGAAAAAAGAGAACCTGCCATCTTGTGGATTTTGCTGTCCCAACTGATCACCGAGTGAAATGAAGGAAAGCGAAAAGATAGACAAATACTTGGACCTTGCCAGAGAACTTAAGAAGCTATGGAACATGAAGGTCAAGGTCCTACCAATTGTAATTGGTGCCCTTGGAACGATCTCCAAAGCACTAGAAAAGAATTTGGGTGAACTAGAAATCAGAGGAAGAACCGGGACCATCCAAACTACGGCACTGTTGGGATCTGCTAGAATATTCAGAAGAGTCATGGAGACATGAGGAGACTTGTCGTCACTCAGCCTCCAGTGAACACCAGCTACGGCAGGTGTGAAAAAACAACTGATAATAATAAATTGGTTGATCACAAACCGGAATCCATGCTAGAGTCCTTTTAGCCTGTATTTTCAGGAGTAATCGTTGGGAATTGTTAAATAATTGTCACGAGAAAGAGAAAATGTAGAAATAGATGAACTCGGTGTGCCAATGAAAAAAGTAAAAATTCACTATTTACTAAGAAATAAAAAAAAATGATTGAAAATCGTCAAAAAGGATTGAAAGTCTCAATTTTATGATGAACGAGAAAAAAGAAATTTGAAATCGGTGAAATTAAATTTGCCCTTGGAGATCAAAAGTTTTTTTTACCATATAACCTTTAAGCACCTCCTTTGCTTTGCTGATACATAAGTACATTTTTTCATTTACGCCATGAACATCCGGTTGTTGGTTAAGGATTAGGCATCCCTTTGTTATGGGTGGGGTTAGGGTTAGGGTTAGGGTTAGGTTTAGGGGTTAGTTTTATAATTAAAAAAACCTCTAAAATCGTCTGTTAACAAACACCACGGATGTTGACGGTGTAAATGAAAAAAATGTACTTATGAATCAGCAAAGCAAAAGGGGTGCCTAAGGCTAATATGGTCCGTTTTTTTATGAAATCCCGCTAGAGAGGTGTCTTTCTAGAGACTCCAGAAACTTAAGGTGGTTTAAGGTGTCAGCACTGTATAGAAATGTAAATCACTCTATTTTAAGATTTTTAACAGAGGATAGATTGTCAATTAGACGCTAAACAATGGCTGAGTTACGATTTTATGGGCCATCCTTTAGGCTTCAAGCAAGAGCGCCTGTCCAGCGTAAATCCTTGGTAAAGAATCCTTTGGTTGTTCCTTGGTGCTCCTCAGTATTGTAAGTTCCTTCGTCAATGATTGCAAATGGACATCTCTCAGTATCAATGATTAAGTAGTCGATCAGCCACGCATTATGGTTGGTGATTGGCGGAGGAATAAACCACGTAACCCCGCCTAGTCTATAAATTTAGGTGGTGAATTGTAGCACACCTTATATACCAGAATATTCCAACATGAAAGAGGTGTGGTACTGACCAGTAAGATGTCCATGTCAGACTTCAGGCGGCACATGATGATTTATCCGTGTCTCTAAGGGTAAACATTTCATCATATATATATATATATATATATATATATATATATATATATATATAATGGACTGTCCCATCGATTTCGACGTATGAGTGTTCATACAATGAACATCCACACAGTGTTTTTTTTTATAGTGGTGAAGGCTTGTGTTGGACCAGCCACACTTTTTGGTACAGTCGATAGGAAAGAATTGGTGCATCAAGGTTTGCCACAAACCCAATCAACGACCGACCTCAGGAATTTTGAATTCAGAGTTATCCCTCTCCTAGACTGGTTACCAACCCTAGGCTGAAGAGCCCAGTTTGCCCCACTATTTAACTCATAGCTGGAGGGAGAATATATGGATTCTTACCTTTCCCAAGGATATTAGCGCTATGTGAAATGCCAACAGCTTCGTCTAGGAATTGAACCCGAACCGACGAGTCCATTTTCCCACGACTCTAAACCACTAGCACACACGCCACTCTCTCTCTCTCTCTCTCTCTCTATATATCTATATATATATATATATATATATATATATATATATATATATATATATATATATATATATATATATTCAGAAGTATTTCGAGTCCACCAAAGAACCTGCTGGACTTTTTATCCAATGAGATATTTCAGAATCAATGGATCCATCTCTGTATATAGAGAGACAGACAGACAGACAGATAGATGCTAAGATAAACGAATGAATCAACCGCCTTCAATCTGGTCCCCTTGACGTACATATTCGGTTCCACATACTGATGACCGGGTGGAGTTAAGGAAGCTCAGTGTAAATGGCTAAGTCCACTCCGCACACCCACCTCTCACGCAGGCCTACCTTTTCAAAAGGAAGTATACCCGGTCCCCACATCTCGCAATTGGCCATCATCTCTGAAACATATGCAAGAGCAGCAATATCTACACTATATCGAGGCAGTTCTTTCGTCACGTTACAAGTTCATCGCTCTTGGTTTTCCAATTACTCACGATCAATTACAAATGGAAATAGTTAACCTAATATTTTGTTGTAATGTTTATTTTGCCCCTGCTACTGTGAGCAAGCACTGACTACAGGTTGATAACCAGCTTAATAAGTGAACAGGCATTTGTTTAGGTCACTTTTTCTAGATTTATGGCTGAGCAGCGTTGCCTTTGGGGTCTGCTCAGTCACTCATTACCTCTATTAAGTCTAACTTATAGCAAGATTAACTGGTCACGAAAATATTTTGATTAAGTCCAGCTGAAATCACCGGTTCCTGCTAGATCAGCGAAGTTAAGCAGCGATGAGCCTGTCCAATACTTAATTCGGTAGCAACTTAAGCAATCACACTTACTGTAAATAACCCAAACCGTTTGTTTACCACAATAACTTATTTGGTATAAAATGAGCCGAAAAGGGTTGGTGACCTAGAAATGACCCCCAGAAACTGTGGAAAAGACATGGAGAATTGGCAATTAGACAATCCAAAACACTGCACTGTTACGTTCAGCTAGAATACTGAGAAAAGTCCTGGAAATCGTTTCGTTTAACATGTCGTTAAAGGAAACGATTTCCAGGACTTTTCTCAGTATTCTCGCTGAACGTAACAATGCAGTGTTTTGGATTATCTAATTGCCAATTCTCCATGTCTTTTCCACAGTTTCTGGGGGTCATTTCTAGGTCACCAAAACCACCAAAATATTGAAGCCAACCTAAGAAACAAGCAAACTCGCCACAAGATTTGAATCAATACGACTTGATGATAATGATAATGAGATGATTATGATATATAAAATGTTTTATCAGTCACACAAACTTGTATGACGAAATTGATGAGAAATTCTATAGCAACATGCATCATTACTTGATACGACTCAAAGAAAAAGAGAGTAGCTTGATTGTTTACAATAAATCCTCTCTCTCTGTCTCTCCCTCTCTCTCCTCTCCTCCATCTCTCTCCCTCTCACTCATATTTAATTATGTACGAAACAAGCAACTCTTCTACAAGCTATTTCATATTCAGTTATGCTCGATTACCTCCCTTATTTCCTAGGGAACTTTCAATAATGACCGTTAGATGGTGATAGAATAGCAAACACTATAGAACTCGGTACGTCGTAAGAAAGTAAAGGGTCTGAACAAACAAATAAACAGAAAATATAGGTAGGTGTGGACTTTGAGGACGTGGAGGCCAAATGGAATGCGATGGTATTGTTTCACAACATATCCCAAGAGTTTCTGAACGACTTCAACACGCTGGACTAAATAAGTTTTTCATTCATTCTTTAATCTTCCGTAGTAAATATAGTTTCAGTTTCGATGGTTTATGAACACACTTCGTATATAGATAAGTTCAATGAATACAGTGACTTTTTCGGAAGGTTATGTTCAAAATAGAATAACTGACAGAGTTTCCTTCTGGTGTGCACACAAAAAATATAGGTAAAATTATCTGTCTAAATCTATCACTACTCTCAGAACTAAGAAAAGACTTGTGATATAGACCAAAGGCCACACATATTTTTGTGTTGCTAGAAATAATTGAAAAATATTATTAGTACAAGTAGTTGGTTGGCTGGCTGGTTGGTTGGGTTTTACGGCATGTCAACACATTGGGTTATTTTATGCCGAAGATGGTTTTATTTTATTGATTCTTGATGGGAACTCAATTGTTTTTAACTCGGCTTTTTTAAACAAATTTTAACACACGTTTTTCTATTTCTAAGGGTAAACATTAATTATATATATATATATTATATATATATATATATATATATATATATTTGGTGCGGTACCAAGTTTCTTGGTACAAGGTGATTCTAGGTGGGGTCCTAATTCTCTACCAGTAGTTAGTTGTAGTGTTCAGGTTCCGTATGAGAGCTCAATGTTTAATTATTGTAAACAGAGCAAAGTTATTTGGGAATAAAAGGCTTAAATACCATGGGATCGTGGTTATGGACCATTTCCACTCGCGAGTATGCTCACGAGCTTCTTCAGACCACTGATATATTTTATTTAGACAGGCACATGGCCAAACTCATTTTATATTCATACATTTAACCTCCCATTCAGGGTGGTCATATTGCATTATTTCTTTTTCAAGTGACTTTTTTATTGTTAGAAATTCTTTTTTTATGGTCCATAACCACGATACCCATGGTATTTAAGGCCTTTTATTCCCAAATATTATATATAATATATATATATATATATATATATATATATATATAATGGACTCTTCCGTCGATTTCGATGTATGAGTGTTCATACAATGAACATCCACACTGTTTTTGTTTTTTTTATAGCGGTGAAGGCTTGTGCTGGACCAGCCACACTTTTTGCTACAGTCTATAGGAAAGAATTGGTGCATCAAGGGTTGCCACAAACCCAATCAACGACCGACCTCAGGAATTTTGAATTCAGAGTTATCCCTCTCCTAGACTGGTTACCTTGTAGATGTATGATTAAAAGGGTTGGGGCTTGACATAATGACAATAGGATTAGATCAATAATATAGTTGCAATACTAGTAGTACGTACCTATATTATATACAGGTTTCAAGAAAATGATCATGCATTAAATCGACTTATCTATGGTTAACATGCATCTCCATGTAAAAATATATCACAAGTATATACTTTAACTTACGAGAGCCCCAGATTGTGAGGATTCCAAGTAACGAGGTGTCACCCAGTTGACTCTTTGCTTTGTGCTGTGAGCTAAAATCTGCGAAAAGGTGCGATCGAGCTTCAGATACGCTTATGTTTATACGTCCACTAAGAATATTCAAGTTTACAAATTTATTACACCACAGAAACGTTATTTATTAAAAAAAGAAATAAACATTAAACATAAATTTGAAAATAAAATTAATAAGAAACGTGAATGCACAATGAAAGCGATTCCCTAACATCTTGACATAAAATAACCCTATACGTGTTTACATGTCATTAAAACCAATCAAGTAGACAGTCTAAGTTTTAAATACTTATTATTATTTTTTATGTCTGTGGCTTCTACTTCTAACCTTCTCTGCTATTATTCGTCGCTGATCGTTTTTTTCTTCTATTTCTTTCATCGGGATCATATCGGGTATTTCAGGAATTGTCGCTGTCCGCTTCCATCTTAGTTAACACGGGGACTTATTTAGCGTACAGCTATCTTTATTTTCCGATTCCAACTTTAACATGCGTACGCGGAAGAATTCGACACAGCATGGCTGCTTAGACAATTCTCAAACACTTCACATGCATTGTGATGCGAAAAACCAATCAGCGAATCCATATATAGGCCAACCTACGTTCAAAGCCTGTCTGTCATACATATCTGTATTTTTCTATGAATCTAGCCATTAGATATAAATCTTTACACTACATAACAAAAATGATGGGCTATGCCTATTTATTATGTAACAAAGCAATCAATCAGTTTCGTAAATGAATATCACATGGAGCTATAAAAATAACGGCAGTTCTCTTTGACAGTTAGATATCTATTATATATACTTCCATCTCAGTCGGTAGAGCGTACGACTAGTAACCACAAGGTTCCGGCTTCAACACCGGCCCTCACCTACTCAGCGTATGAGTAGCACGGGGATATGTGCGGTAAAGTGAGTAGTTGATGGTAGGTGCGGCGCTCCACCTCGGACGCTAAAACAATCTCCTTGGTCTAGCACTAGCGAAAAAGGGAAAGACTCCATCGCTGTCTGGCTGGTATCGTCATTAGGCCACCCCAACAACAACTTTTTCATTTGGTGGTGCACCTTACGCGAGATACGAGGGTGTCCTAAATGTAAGGTCTCCAAAGCGCTGGGGACGCAGTTCGTGCGGTTATTGACTACATTGTTGTGTGTTTTATATATTAACTTGCGATTGCCACTGTGCACGCCTCGTTACCACACACAGTCTTAGATTGGCAGCAAGTCGTTTCTCTTAAAGTTCCCGATTGATTCTACCGCCAAGTGTGAAGTTTCTGCAGTTATGCGATTTTAGAGCTCAAAAGATATTAAACCCTTTGAAATCGTCAACTAAAGGTAGTGTATCGCGAGACGAGTCTGGATGTTAAACACGCCAGCAAGTGGTGTAGGAAGTTTGTAAAACGACGAGGTTCAACGCTTCCCCAACGGCATAGCGGCGAGCTGGTATAACATGGGCATACAAAAGTTGTCACAGCGCCTGCAAAAATGGATCGATCAAAATAGTGATTATGTAGAAAATAGATACATATTCAAACGTTTTTGTGATTTCTAAATATTTGGAGACGTTACATTTGGGACTGTTATCGTACAAGCCTAGACTTGATCAAATATTTCTATCCCAGAAAGTCGCATGATACGTGAGTATTTATCATAAATGCAAATCATATTTTTAATTTTGAGATTAACTTAACGTCTTATCAGTACAAGAAATAGTTCTAACTTAGGGAATAAAAAATGAATAAACTTTATCGAATAGATTGAAAGAAATCAATTACAATATTTGTAGTTTCGATTAAAATCTGGCTAAGTATAGGTAAGGGTTACGATACAAGAGGCGTCAACACTAAAGAAGGTAGAGAGAACCTGGCTGACCAAGATCAAGCGGAGCCTACTCCTGATTAAAAAAGTCTGGTGGTTCTAACAATACAAAGAGACTAAATCCACATAAAGGCAACACGCATTTTCGTTCGAGAGACAGAGTTGGATAACCAGCCAAAGCGTAGAGATAAGTCAGGGTCCTTTTGAGACAATTCATTGCTTCTTCCCTATCCCAAATCTGTGTGAATTCGGAGAATCGCTGTAGCTGAAAATAAATTATAATTTGCTACGACCTGTCATCCGAGACCCATTCTTTTTTGCAACGAGTATCTTCTAGAGGATTTCAGCCATTTCATCTGATTCTTTATCCAGTCACAAGTGACGTTCTAAAAAACTGTTTCAGATATTGGTCACAACGTTACATACTGGCATATGGATATTTGGTGTATTAGGAAGTTGATGATGGCTATTTTCAAAGGTTATAATATATTTTCACTTGCAGACGAAATGGACCACTATTGTCGGCCTCATGGCGTTAACATTTGTCTTAAGCGACAATTTGGCAGAAGATATCAGTAAAAAAAAAT
Source organism: Doryteuthis pealeii (assembly GCA_023376005.1). Taxonomy (NCBI): domain Eukaryota; kingdom Metazoa; phylum Mollusca; class Cephalopoda; order Myopsida; family Loliginidae; genus Doryteuthis; species Doryteuthis pealeii. The sequence continues at coordinate 9,946,116 of CM042153.1, read as the reverse complement.
AATCACTGGTTTTTAATTTGAATCTGAATGCTTGGCACGTTTAAAGGCTTTTAGTTTGCCAATAGTCGAGGTATTCGCATTTAGCTCTAGTGTCAAAGTTTTACCCATGTGATTCTACACATACACACACAAATATATATATATATATATAATATAAATATATAATATATATATATATATATAATATACATACATATACATTATAAATTACTGGTTAGTGAATATGTTCAATATAGCACAGATAAAAACAATGCACAAATATACATTCTATATCTGCCGACAGCCTAGAGGTTAAGGAACCGGGCTGACAAAAGGCAGTTGGGTTTCGCTCCTGGCTAGAAGGAGTTGCTGGTCTAGCCATATTGATGAGATGTGAAACGTTGAAACACCGTGTCTGTGGATGACATTTTTGTCTATTGATTTCAAAGTAAATTTTATCTTCAGAGACGATTTTCTGAAAATCGTCTCTGAAGATAAAGTTTACTTTTTTAATTTTTTAAAATTTTCTATAATGTAATTGGCTTCAAATCATTAAATATATATATATATATATATATATATATATATATATATATATATATATATATATAGTCATCCACAGAAACCGTGTTTCGACGTTTCACGTCTCTTCACAGTGGCGAGTCACAGCAACTACCTCTGACCAGGAGCGAAGCACGATTGACTTTTCGTCTGCCCGATTCGTTAACCCGTTAGCTATTTGACAGCTGCAGTAAAGCGGTGGTGTTTAAAGTATTAAATACATACATTTGTTTATAAATATATTTACGATTACCAGAGAGATACAGTCTGTAAACAGACGATCATTGCTTTATGCTGGCAGTGAAAGCTAATTTAAGTCACCCCTAGAGAGCTCTACCGGGTTTTTGGAGCATATGAAAAGTCATCCACAGACACCGTCTTTCGACGTTTCACGTTTCGTCAGCCCGATTCGTTAATCTTTCGGCCATTTGATTGCTGCAGTAAAGGGGCGGTGTTTAAACTATAAATACATATATTTGCTAATTTTAATATTTAATATTCAAACACGGTGGCTGTAGATGAGTTTATTATATATATATATATATTAATATATATATATATATTATATATAGAGAAAAATGAGTAAAGAAAAGAAAATGTAGATGGATAAAAATGAATTTTATCGATATCACTTTAATCGACATCACTTACACATGTATTTCGGTCTGTTTATCAAAATGTATACGGATTTACGTTATTATTATTATTATTAAAATAATCAGATGGGGTTGAAATGATGATAATAATAATAATAATAATAATAATAATAATAATAATAATAATAATAGGAAAAATGTATAAAATATTCCGTATACAGAGAGATTTTTTACGACCTTCA
>CM042153.1:9919738-9939738 GCA_023376005.1 Doryteuthis pealeii | reverse complement strand
CATATATATATATATATATATATATATATATATATATATATACCAACCCCTCCGCACGAGTAGGATGCGACACAAGGTCAATTTCTTAAGCGGGGTTTAACAGGTTTGAATGCAGAGTTTTCCTTCTCCTAGACCGGTTGCCTAACTAAGGTTAAAGAGCCCACTCTACCCTACTATTTACCCATAGCTGGAGGGAGAGTAGGATTCATACCTTTCCCAAGGATATTAGCGCTAAATAAAATTCAATTACCACATCCAGGATTTGAACTCGGGGCGACGAGTCCATATCCCATGACTTTAACCATTACACCACGTACTTCTATTATTACATTCAGTTATCAGACACATAGATCGAATAAAATGCAGTGCAAGTTCAAGATAAAATTCAGGAAGTAATACGAGAGAGGGGTGGTGAGAGATAGGGAGTGAGATTCTTTGGAGAGAAAGGAATGGATATATAGTGAGATGGAATGAAACGGGAGAGTATGAAGAAGAATAATATAGAGAAATACATAAATTGAGAGATATGGGGAGAGAATAGACTGAGCAAAAATAGAAAGGGAGAGAGAGGGACATGGGGGAGATATATATTAAGTGTTCGTGTGTAATTCTTATCGTCCTAGGAAATGGTCACTGTGACCCGAGTTTAAATCTTGGACGAGGTTTTTTTTTTACTTCACATAGCGCTAATTGCTTTGGGAACCATTGAATCCAACTATTCTCCCTCCAGCTATGGGAAAATAGTGAAGACTTGAGTCCTTAATATTGGTTTGCCAACCGGTCCAGGTGAAGGAAAAATCTGAATTCAAACCTGTTAAATCCACTTTGGAATAGACCTTATGCCGCATCCTGCTAGAGCTTGATAAACTTTGTTATCGCATATATATATATATATATATATATATATATATATTATATATATATAAGGGTCCCTAGAAATTGGAAGGTTAGGGGTTCGATACCGGCCCCGCCAAATCAGGGCATGAGTAACAGAGATTGGTTAATCTGATCCGTGTGGAAAAGTCGGGAGGTGACAGTAGTTGTACCACTTCACTCCAGCAAAAACAATCTCCCTGGTTTAGCGCTAGTGAAAAGGATATAGACTCTCTTTATTGTTCGGCTGATACACACAAATGTTAACTTTAATATATATATGCACATATAGTTTTTAAAAGGGACCTCACATCAGTGGGGGGGGCGATGTGCTTTTTTAAAACCGTTGAGAGGAAGGCCCCGAAAGGGTTGCACATTCTCTCCCATGCATTTGTAAACATCATTTGTTTTTTCAATATATCAAATTCACACACACACACTCACACACACACACACACACACACACATATATATATATATATATATATATATATATATATAAAGACCGATAGATACGGAGAAGTTATAAAGAGGAAGAAAGAGAGAGAGACACACACACACACACAGAAATGCAGACCGATACAGATATAGTGAAGTAGAAGTGAGAAGGACGAAGGACGAAGGACTATATGGATATAGATAGAGAGAGAGAGATAGAGAAGCAAATGAATGGAGAAACAGAAAGAAAGAGAGATGAGGAGAGAGAGAATGAGAGAGAGAAAGAGAGAAAAAGGCACAGTTGATTGACGGCGACATGTTTCTCTCTAGATAGTGTTAAAATTTGTTCTTTCTTTTTACATTATTAGAGACAATGATGGAAACTGAATCGAGTACAATTTGCCTCTGGTGAATCACGTTGTCTTTCCTAAAAGTCCTGCGGCGTTTCGATGGTAACGAGGTGTACACACCTAATAAGTGCATAGTCAAAACTCTGCTCATAAGCAGCATAAGATTAGTTTGCTCCCAGCAATGTTGCGAAGGACCCTTTGTGTTTAAACACTCTTTTTGTAGAAGCAATGCTTACAAACACGTGCTCGAGGGTAATGAGAGCAAAATGTAGCTGTCCTTGGTAGCTGTCTTTCTTAGCGAATTCACATCAATTTATATATATATATATATATATATATATATATATATATATATATATATATATATATATATATATACATACAGGGCCAGGAAAAAGGATCTGACACATTTGTAGGTTTAATAAAAATGCAAATCAAATAAAGAAACAATGATCTGACACATTTGTAGGTTAAATAAAAGGCAAATAAAGTAAAGAAACAAAAAAGTGTTTTTATTTTCGAAAAGTACATATAGTGCAATTTTTTTCATATGATGCCATTTTGTTTTGTTTCTTTATAATGCCATTGTTTTTCTTCTTTTTTCAGTTGCTGCCATGAATTGGACTGGTGAGCATCGCGCTTTCATTGTGGAAACGTTTATCAACATCATTTTGTATGGATGTATTTGAAGATCATTGTGAAGAATTCTTCGCAAACTTCTTTCGGAAAGTCTAAGAGCCTGGGCGCGTTTAAATGTGGAACGGAGTGGAGACTGTTGAACTGAAGCTCTTACCGCTGCCACATTTTCTGGAGTTCTGTCGGTGCAAGGTCCGCCGGTTGATCTTCGTTTCAATGCAGATCCAGTAGCTCTGAAGTTGGTAACCCATAACAAGATCGTGTTTCGAGCTGATACGGGATCATGTCTACCAAGATTGAAGTACAAACGTAACGCTCTTTGTATTGCAGTTACAGATGTGTTTGCTTTGATAAACGTTTCCACAATGAAAGTGCGATGCTCACCAGTTCAATTCATGGCAGCAACTGAAAAAGAAACGAAAAACAATGGCATTATAAAGAAACAAAACAAAATGGCATTATATGTACTTTTCGAAAATAAAAACATTTTTTTGTTTCTTTACTTCATTTGCATTTTATTAAACCCACAAATGTGTCAGATCATTTTGCCTGACCCTGTATATATATATATATATATATATATATATATATATATATATATAATATAATATAATATAATATATATATATATATATATATATATATATATATATATATATATATATATATATATACTAGCTAAAAATACCCCGGTCCAAAAATAGGAACACCAAAGAGTGAGTGGCGAGAAAATAAGAGATAGGTATACCCAATTTCGGTTCATTTTTTAATATCTCAGAAAATAAAATAGGGGATGGGGATAGACCTCAAAAAAAAAAAATTTCCCCATATATATTTTCTTGAAAATCTGACTATTAATTGATTTTTCATAGTATATCTTTAAAATCCTCTTGTCGTAAGTTGTTTTTGGCTACGTTAAATTTCAGTTGATTTAACAGTGCAAAAATGAAACAATTGTTTTTCAATCATAATTTTCATAATTTCCGTTAGCTGAAAAATTTTTTAAAAATCATCAGGAGTTTGTTTAATGTTTCTTCTATCGAATGGAAGATGGACGCCTCTCAGTATCAGCGATTAAGTAGTTAACCAGCCATGTATTCGGGCTGTTGGTTGGCTGAGGTTTAAACCACGTGACCTCGCTTAGTCTATAAATGCAAGTGATGTATTGTAGCACACCTTATATGTCAAAATATTCCAACAAAGTGGTCACCCGATTAAGTATTCAACAGCCTCATTGATACTTAACTAGATATAGAGATGGTGAGAGAGAAGAAGTCATAATGAGTGGAGTTGATTGGTTAGTTGGTTGTTTTGTTTTATGGCATATCAACCCTTTCCGGATTATTTAATGCCGAATCAGGTCATTTTGATTAAAAAAAGTCTAGTCGTTTTGCAGAATTATTTTTGTGTATGACCACGTTTACTTCCGTTTAGCTCAGTGGGTTGAGCACCCGTCTCGGAATCGCAAGGTCTCGGGTTTAATACCGGTCCTCGCCGACTCAGCGCATGAGTAGCACAATTTGGGTACTATGTTATGTGCTGTAAAATGAGGAACTGACGGTATGTGTAGTGCTCCACCTCAGCACGAACAATCTCCCTGGTCTAGCGCTAGAAAAAAGTGGATATAATCCCATGCTGTCTGGCTGATACCAACAATAGGTCATCCCAACAACTTAATTTATGACCAAGTTTAGGTGTGTATGATTTTGTCTTTAGGTCTCGATAATTTTAACTATGTTTGTGTTTATGTGTATGTATACAAGGTATCTTAAAAAAAGTATCGATATTTTTTGTACTTTTTGACACACATTGTATTCTGAAAAAAATAACGTTCCAGCATTCATCAATTTTTTCAGTATAGAGGGTGCATCAAAAAGTGCCAAGATAATGCTGTATTTACCAAGATAGAAATGAACAATGAATCGAACGTTATTTTTTTCAGAATACAAGGTGTGTCATAAAAGTGCCGAGTTTGAAGCTGTATTTACCAAGATAGAAATAAAGAATGAATGGAACGTTATTTTTTTCAGAATACAAGGTGTGTCAAAAAGTGAAAAAATCTCTATACTTTTTTGACACACCTTGTGTGTGTGTGTGTGTGTGGTGTGTGTCTGTCTGTTTGTGTGTGAGTGTGTGTGTGTGTGTGTGTATGTGTGTGTGTGTGTGTGTGTGTGGTGTGTTTAATTCCTGTTAAACACAGTCTGACAAAGTGCCAAATTTAAATATTGAATATTAAATTTTCCTATATGTTTTAACAATCGTCTGAATCATTTATGTTCCGGGCGATCAAAGCTCAAGACCTATTTGATTGCGAGCGTGTTGAAACTCCCTAGGGCAAAGGGACAAAAACCACTGATTTTTTTCCAACTATCTGACGGGGGTGATGAAGAAAGGCAGACTGTGTGCGGTGTGGTCGGTGCACTGGTCACTCCACGAAAACAAAGCCGGAGAAGCGTTGCCAGACAATTCACACATAATGCTTGCTTGGCTCGAGATCAGTCATCTCGAGTATTTGGCAGTGTGATCCGAAATCGATAATTGCGGAAAATTACATTTGAAATATGAGGTGGGGATAGTGTAACGGTTCAAGCTAAATAGAATGGATTCGAGGAAATCGGGTTCAAATCCCAACACTGTCAGTTTAAGTTTACTTTTCACTAAAATCGATGGGAGAGGCACACATATCTGCCCGTGGTGTAATGGTTGCTGTCAAAGGAAATGGGCACGGCGATCCGAGTTCCAATCCTAGACGAGGCTACTTGCATTTCATATGGCACTGATATCCTTAATAAAGGCATGAATCCAATTGTTCTGCACCTAACTATGGGTAAGTACTAGAGCGGATTACGCTCTTCAACCTTGGTATGGCAACTGGTCTAGGAGAAGAAAAACTCTGAATTAAAACCTGATAAACTCCGCATGAAAATTGACCTTGCGTCGCATCCTGTTCGTGCGGAGGAGTTGGTAAATACATATGTAGGGGTTATTTTCCCATTTGCCTGAGGAGTTATATGCCCGCTGGTTGTCGTTTGTTCCCACTAGGCGACCTCTGGTATTTAAGCGGCTATTTCAAACTTCTCTTCCTCTTTTCTACCTCTCCTCGAAGGTACTCACGTGGGTTAGACAATTGTCATTCCCTTCTCGTTGTGGCTTCGGTCCTCAACGCCGGCTACTTGTCAATGTAAGTGATCTATACAGCATGGACTATTCTCAGTCTCATGTTGTACCTTTATATTATGTGACTTTTATGTATGTATGTTTATGTACACTATTCTATCTTCAATTGTTTATGTATCTTGTTTATTCATGTGCTGTATTATATAAAATGTTTTGTCTCAGAAATGTGTCGGAGTTGTATGTTCAATTATGACTTTGAACCTTACATATATATAACCTATCCCTCCAGTCATAGATATCGGTGCTACTAGCGAGACATGATGATTATGATGATTATGATGATGATGATATACTCATGTAGTTCTTTAATAGTCATCGTCCCAGGAAATGAACATTGTGAACCGAATTCAAATCCTGGACGAGACTGTCTGCATTTCACATAGCATTAATACCCTTAGTGTTGTGGCCTGGTTAGGGGCCTGAATAAATTCACAAGACATAAAATAAGTTAAACAAGTGACTTAACAAAGAAAAGTAGTAAAAACATATACAAATGAGAAGGTCACTCGCGAGGCGGTCTTATCAACTGTCCGCTGAAATATTGACTCTCAGAAATTGCTGCAATTTATAATTGAAAGAGTTCATGTGTGCGTGGTAAATTAACCTAACACTTAGGAAAGGCAGGAATATAATCTCCCTCCAGCTATGGGTAGATAGTAAGACAGATTGGACTCTTTAACCTTGGTATAGCAACAAGTATAGGAGAACGAAAACTCTGAATTCAGCTCCGCTTTACAAAAATGTTTATATTGTATCCTGCTCGAGTGGAGGGTTTGTAATTCGTATATACTCGTGTAATAAACGACTTTTAAACAAAAAAAGACAGGGTCCCTAATTACATGAAATTTGTTGGATTATGTATGGAATATCCAAGTAAACACGGTAGGCTACATCAAAGTCTACACTACATTGTTTAGTTACAGTATTATATTGATTGTGATTGCATTCATGTGGTTTAGAAAGTATAAATGTTTGAATGTGTTCTCGGTATGTCATTGAATATTGAAGATATTTTTGCAGGCTAGTATAGAGGTCGTTTATTATACGCAATATATGAAACAAATTTTGGACCATATGACCTTTAGGCACCCCATTTTTATCTCGATTAAGAAAGGATATGTTTTTCATTTACACCGTCAATATCCGGTTGTTTTAACATACGATTTTTAGGCTTTTTAACAATTATAAAAGTAACCCCTAACCCTAACCCTTAACCCTAACCCTAACACTAACCCCTAATCTTAACCCCTAGCAAACAACCGAATATTGACGGTGTAAATTAAAAACATGTCCTTTCTTAATCGAGATCAAAAAGGGGTGCCTAAAGGTAATATGGTCCCATATTTTTACTGTAAACGGTGAAAGAATGGAGGAAAGATACGCAAAGTGCCCTGTTCCTAGAATAACAAAGAAACTACCACGTGGTGTCCATTGTCAATTTGGTCTGGATTCAAGACTAAACGAAGACAGAATACACAACAAATGGTCTTAGCAGTAATGGTCAAGTGATGTTATTGGGTGTTTTCCTCCTCAGCTGGTAAATAGCCTCACCGACACAGCACCTAAGACTTCCCGCATTAATTTTTACTATGTTTATGTTTATGTGTATGCGTATATACATATATATATGTGTGTGTGTGTGTGTGTGTGTGTGTAAATAATTAATTTATTAATTTGCCGAATACGTTACACTTAAAAGCATATAAAGTGAGTAAGTCGTCGGGATGGCCCAAAGTCGGTATTAGCCGTACAGGGAGGGAGTCTATCCCCTTTTCACTAGCGCTAGAGCAAGGAGATTTTTTTGCCATCTGAGGTGGAGCGCCACACCTACGACGAGCTCCTAACTTTACCGCACATATCCTTGTGCTACTCATACGCTGAGTAGGCGAGAACCGCTATCGAACCCGGAAACTTCTAGTTCCTAGTCCGACGCTCTAACAACTGAGAGCATATAGCCACAGCCATACATAATTATGATGAAGATGCGTTATTTTAATTAAATTTTAATGGGTGTATGTATTTACCAACTCCTCTGCACGAGCAGGATGCGACACAAGGTCAATTCTTATGCAGAGTTTACCAGGTTTTAACTCAGTTTTCCTTCTCCTAGACCAGTTGCCGTACCAAGACTACAAAGCTTAGTCTGCCCTAATATTTACCCATAGTTGGCGGGAGCAGAGTTGGATTGATACTTTTCTCAGGGGTATTTTAGTGCCATATAAAATGTAAATAGCCTCGTCCAGGATTTGAACTCATGTCACCGTGGCGATTTCCTTCGATGATAACCATTATACCACGGTCACCTCCTCCTTTTAATGAGTGTGATTACTTGTTTACAATTGTAAAGATATATGGCGCGTAAGCGGCTGCACTTAAATCGAGTGAATTTTGCTGGGGGGACTTGAATTTTTATTAATGAGCCTCTTGATGATCTAACAAGACAAAGAGGACAAAAGCCACATAAAAGCAGCAAGCATTTTCATCCGGTAGACATTTGGACGGTCAACCAAAACATTCAGGCTAACTTGGCGAACGTTTTGGACTGCGACATCGTAGTAAGCGATCTCGAACCCCAGTCCCGGTTACTTTTGGACTTATACCTTTAGGAGAGGTATAATTCTCCTCACTTCCACAAGTGCTTAAATAGTAGCACTAATGTTCTTCTACAAGGATGACTTTGGCGTAAAATAACCCATGAAAGTTGATATTGTTTAATGTTTTCCAATTGGCGTCTGTTCAATTAAACACAGTAATTCCTTTCGCCGTCAGCAAAGTCTCTACCAACTGAGCACGTTCCTCTCACTTCCTTCTTTCCAACACCCAAAACACAGCAGTCGTCGAATTTCACTTCTGTCCCAAACACTTGCATTTTTGCTGACTGACCGATCAGCCACTGTCCGTTTTTATCATAGCTAGGCTACCCTTTATGCAAATTCTGACTCGTCCCATCCGGGTCTGTGGTGTATGGCACAAGCGATTCTTTGCCGTTTATGTCGGGAGGATTGGCCATGCCCATTACATATATCATTACATTAAACAAATAATTCAATTGTATAGGATACAGAGAATTATTTTGACAATCATTTTTGTCAGAACAATACACTATGATTTATTTGGCATATAGATAGGATCGAAACATTATCACTTCGTGCTGCATCGTAGTAAAAGAGTTCGAACTATATTGGCACGTATACGTTCACTTTGGGAATAATACCCTGGGGAAAGGTATGGATCTCTTCATTCCCTAGTGATTAGTTGAATATTCCCAGCAATTTTATTCTAGAAATCTAGCATTGGCATTAAATAACCCACGATGAGTTATATGCCATTAAGTAACGGAACCGACACCAAATGTTGCATATTCTATGAATGTAGCCACGAAGTTTACATTAATAACTAAAAGTTATTAACTTTCAGAGAATGCTCTCAAGCACCCGCGATGCCTGCTGTGCTTGAAGAACATTCGAGAACAAGACGGCGAAATTACGGCGTAATTATACCCCAGGGAATGTTACAACGCATGAACGGTTTAATAAAAGCAAAAGTTATTGCAAATCATTCCATGTCATGTCTGATTCATAGAAGGCAAGTGGCTCACTTCACGATTCTATCCACAAGCGATGAACAACGCTCTTCATAGACGACGATGATGATGATACCACTTATCTGAGAGCGATGATCAGAAAATCCTAATATTTTGCAGCCAGTTAAAGTCGAGTATCATAAAATCCGTGCTATCATGGGTAGGTCTTAAGAAACAAGACTTACTTTTTTTTTAAATTACGATCGTTTTTTTTTTTATTATCACACTATACATTTAAAATTGCTTGTTTTTTGTTGTTGTTTTTTGTTGTTTTGTTTTTTTTTCATTTAATTGGTAATCATACGACGCCGTCTTATTTCTTAGAGCCCGAGAAAATAGAATCATAATTGACTAATGATATTATGAATTTATATGAATTCTATCTGAAAATTCTATTTAATATACAGTAGATTTTTGCATACAGACACACACACACACACACACACACACACATATATATATATATATATATATATATATATATATGAGAGAGAGAGAGAGAGAGAGAGAGAGAGAGAGAGAGGGAGAGAACGAGAGGGAGAGAGAGATAGTAAGAGACTAGAATAGATATGTTGATAGATAGATAGATAGAGACTGGGATAGATAGACATATGGAAACATACTGAAATAAATAGATATATACAGAGAAAGAAAGATAGTTAGATAGATAGATCGACATCATCATCATCATCATTATGTCGCGCATGCAGCACGGGTATCCATGACAATCTTTCGCCAACCTTCCCTATCATTCATTGTACCTGGGAGCTCCTCTGCGGAGCAGCCAGCATCTTCACATAGCTGGTCAATGTAGGTCCTTGCTGGGCGCCCCACACTTGCATGTGCATGTGTTGGCTTCCACAGGAGAACGTAAATAGATAGATAGATATAAACAGACTGAGATAGAAAGATATGAACATACTGAGATGGGTAGATAAATAGATAGATCGGTATGAACAGAATGAGAGTGATATATATATATATATATATATATATATATATATATATATATATATATATATATGGTGTGTGTGTGTGTGTAGATATTAACAGAGTGACATAAATAGATATGAACAGACTGAGATAGATAGATTGATAGATAGATAGATATGCACATGCTGAATTAGATAGATTGATAGAGACGCATATACTACGATAGATAGATGGATATATAATGACGTTTGAAAATGCATAAAATCGATGAAAATAAAATTCACGGGTCTGACTTTATAATTAAGAAATAAGTCAACATTTTGATTGTATCTATTGATCATTTTTATCACTTCTCTGGCAATACGAAATGCAAATATACTTTTGTTGATTCATATAATATGATATCATATGCAGATATGTCCATCGGTGCACATAATTAGATGCAATAATGTACATGCATGTAGGTGCGAGCATGTCGATATGAGTATATACGTACAGGGTGACCAAAAAAAAAACAGAATCTAGGTTCTGCTATTCTTGGTCACCCTGTATGGATATGTCCTGGATGCACATATCTAGGTGCAATAATCCATATGCATGTAAATGCAAGCATGTCTATATGAGTATATATGCATGTATTCATCTTTTCTCGCCCGCGTTTGAACACTCTCTTCACGTGATTTTAAAAATTTATTTTTCGAACATTTCAAAAATTCTCCGCTTTCCAACGAATTTCATTTAAATAAGGATTTACTCTGAGAAAGGTCGAATCTTCTTTGTGTGCGGAACATTTCTACATTTTTTCTATTATTATTATTATTTCATTTCATTTGGTTATTTAAAAATAATAATAGTTTGAATAATGTACAATAAACTCCTGACCGAAACACGTGTAAGAAAAATTGATTAAATATCCTATTTTATCCATTCTATGCTTTCTTTCCTTTGTTTCTTTTTTCAGAATACCGTCGGATTCACTTCCATTTTCATTTACATATGCATGTATGTATAAGTTCCGGCTGCACAGGTGCAATAATATATATATATATATGCAGATGCAAAGTTGTCTATGTGAGTATATATGTATACAAGTACAGGGTGTTCGGGTAAATTTGACAATTTCCTAAGGAAAAAGAAAAAGTGCTTGGTAACTATAAGATTTCATGGATTGTATAGAAATTCAACAGGCACGGGAATTACACTACTGTCAATAAGTTTCACTCAAAATAACCACTACTAGCGTCGATCACAGCCTCAATCCTGCTCTGATGTTACAGTTTCCCTGGGAAGGGTTTCCAAAACTACCTTAATTCTGTCGATTAACTGGGCTTTGTAGTACTGTCACGGCGATTGGTGTCTTTCGCAAAAGCGCCACATACATAGGGTTAAGATCTGGGGAGTTCAGGCCAAACATTGGGACTGGAGTAGTCGTAACAATTCGCTGACAACCATTTTTGACTTTCCCAGAGGTGTAACAGGGGGCCGAATACTGCTGTCATACATATGCCTACCATTTTCTACCCTTGTTATCTAGGGCTTGACTACAGTGTTTAGCAACTCCCCGTAGGCATCCGAGGGCCCTCCAACTTTTTTTCTGCAGATTTCAAGGAATTCTACTGTACGAACGCAATCAGATCGTCTGTTATGTTGCTTCTTTCTAGGTACAGCCTCGTAGTCTCCATTTCAATTCTCCAATTCATGCCTGATTGTTTTTAGAGTATTCGAAGAGCATTGGACAGCAACCATAATCTCCTTATTTTGATGGCCGGCGCAGATCATCATCATACAAGTTATTCTCTTCCATGATTCAAGTAAGTTCCAGTCATCCATTCTATCTGTCATCACTTATATGAATGAAGAAGGGTCCAAGCTTTTAAATGATGTGTAGTGTGCGTCAATACCTTCAGACTACGGAGAAAAATAACCAAATATATATATTTAACATTTATCTCGAACACCCTGTATGTAGATGTCCTGTAAAACATGTGGACTTTGTATGTTCTTGCTGCATAAAAGTGTGCCGAACAGCCGGGGGTCTCAAGATTCACATGAAGCTGATGCGTATACAACACCTGTCGACTCAGTCAACACCGATCGTTATGTGTGCCAGATATTTTTCTAAGTTATGCAAGACTTTGCAGAATTGAAAAGTCATATAGGTGCTAGGGCTTGACGTGACTAGCCGGTTGATTGGAGCGGCCTCTACGACCCTCCGTCGTTGAACATGCACAAAGGTGTCAAAATTAGGGTGACCCAGAAAAAAAAACAAATTATTTATTTATTTTCTCATTAAATTAACCTTAAACCCCAACCCCAACCCAACCCTAACCCTAACCCTAACCCCTAACCATAACCCTAACCATAAACCCCATAGTTAAAATTAAGTTTTATTACAAAATTTGTAGGTTCTGTTTTTTCTGGGTCACCGGTATACAGGGTGACCCAGACAAAACAGAACCCAAATTATTTACTAATTTTCACATTAAACTAACCCTAAACAATAACCCTAACGCTATTCCTAACCTAACCCTAACCGTAATGCTAAACCTTAACCCTAGATCCCCATAGTTAAAATTAACAGTTTTATTACAAAATTTGTGGGTTCTGTTTTTTTTCTGATTCACCCTAATTTTGACACCTTTGTGCAAGTTCAGCCCCTCCGTCTAGCTTACGCCAGGACCAAATTGTTGAGTTGCATGTCATGGAATGCTCAGCCATTGCTTACTCCTATCCATGACAAACGTAGTTGTTATGAGGCAGTAACTGTGATTCCTGCTATACGTCATTATGTTTTTTTATCCTATCATAAATATATTAGTGATTGTGAGTCTTCAAGATAAGCTCACTATTCATATCAGTACATGAAGATATTATGCTTATTTGGACACTTAATTCATTTACTGGGAGCTTACTGTTCGTCAAATCTGTCTTGGTATGTCTGCCTTGTATAAATATTCACGAACTATTAAGCAAGAGAAATTAGATTTGCAATATATATTCGCCTCCATATAATGATGATAATAATAAGCCATAGTAACAGTAATATTACTCAGACTTCTGATGCATATCAATAGAAAAAGATAGGCGTTAAATCCGCTTCTATTAGAGACTTAATACAAAGAAACAAAAACTCTATTTTAACACTGCATATAAAAATGAATATAGATAAAAATAGATGAATGAGTCAAAGTGAAAGTGAAATGAAATATTATAATGAAAAATTTCTGTTACGGTGCAATAATTCATACTAGCATGACCTGAGGATATACCACGGTATAATAATTTAATTATTATAACATTTCATATGTTAACTTAAGAGCGAATGCAAATTAGTTCAATATGCAAAAAGTATAAGAATCCTGATTTAACTCTCACTCACTCTTTTTAATTTCTTTCTTTCTTTCTTTCTTTTCATTATGTTCGATTGAAACAGATTAGCTTTTTCAGCCCCTCTCTCTATATTTCCTCTACTCTCTTTCATTCTTTCTTTCTTTCTTATTATATTTTTCTGTGTATCATGTCCTTTCTTTCTTTAATAAAAAAAAGAATGGTCGATTATTTAGCAGAGGTGACAACACTTGTAAAAAATAAGAATTCGGCTAATAAGTGACACTAGATAATCAGGATTTACATTTTTGCATTTTATAGTGAATAAAGTGAAATATAATAAAATAAATTCTGATAGTCCAGAAGATAGACATTATGTTTTACCTCATCATGGCAATCTGCACATCCAATCACAGTGAAGGGAAAAGGATCTTTAAAAGAAAGAATGGCTTTCCATTTAGTAGCTCTCTCTGGCAAGGTTTAAATGTAAGACTCGGTTGACTGGATGGATTCATAGAGACCAAATGCCGAAGCAAATCTTCCACCATTTTTATTGTTTCGGGAAAGGAATGCAGAAGTCTTTCAGCTGGAAAAATAAATAAATAAATATGTATTATCTGCGTTATTCGGACTATTGTCCTCATCTTCATTGTTATCTGTACAACGTTTCAGCCGATATGCCCTCTGGCCTTCTTCAGGTATTTCTTGTCAGACTCGGGAACCTTCTTTTCGGATTCGGGAACCTTTTTTTAATAATAATAATAATAATAATAATAATAATAATAATAATAATAATAATAATAATAATAATAACATATATCCACAGTAAATTATTATTATTACTAGCAGGACGCTAGTAATAATAAAATTTACTGTTCGTCAAATCAAGAGAACAATTATATCTAGAATAAACTAATACTCACCTTCATAGGAACGCTGTGATAGCGTTCAGTCATCAGACAAAAAAGACAGAGTGTAACCAAATAAACTCTGTAGAAACTGACAAGACATGATCAAGTGTTCAGTATATATGGATAAAGATATGCACACTACAACCATCATCCAATCAAAATCCTGGAAATAGTCTTGACCATGCCACTAAGTAGAATAGCTCAACCTGCTATTTAAACCACTTACCAAGTCTGGATTCTTAAAAGCAGATTCAACTTGCAACACAGTTGAATACTGATCAGTCTACACAAATCTCAACAGGGCACTGCGAAAAGTATTCGAACCTGTGATGGCATTGCCCATTAGAATTCGAATCCAAAGGGCAATGCTCTCACAGGTTCGATTTCTGTTCGCAGAAGCAGATTCAACTTGCAACACAGATGAATACTGATCAGTCTACACAAGTTTCTATATTACAGACTGTTCTCGTTGTACAATGTGTAACAAGCTATTAGTATTGAAGGAAACAGTCAGCACTTGTCGGGAAATCATTAACGTCGAAGGAAATCGACTCTATGAGCCGAGGTCAAATCCAGAATGAGAATATTTGCATTTTACATAGCGCTAATACTATTGCGAAAGGTATGAATTCATCTATTCCTTCTCCAGATATGAGTAAATAGTGGGACAGACTGGGCTCTTTAGCCTAACTATGGTAACCGGTCTAGGAGAAGGAACAGTCCGAATTCAAACCTGTTAAACTCTGATTAAAACTTGACCTTGTGTCACATTCTACTCGTGTGGAGGGGTTGGGTGAATACACATTGTGACACAATTGTTATGACGTGGAACCATGATGGTGGTTTGAGTCATTAGTTAGGAAAAAGTTTGAGTAGTGGCGTGATCGGTATCGGAAGAATTTGAATGATGATTCAACAAAGACGTGTGGACAAGGAATGACAGTTTTGATGGGACGAGGAATATACGTGGTGAAGAGGAAAGAAACAGTGTGGTGAGAATAGTGAGATTCAGCCTGGCTGACGAAGGGTTAAGATGGGCTGATGCCGCTCTTCTCCGCGCGGTGATCATGGGCTAGATAAAATAAAAGCTTTAAACAAAAAATGTCTTGTTAATTCAATTGCAATGACCAAATCAGCCCGTAGTCCGAAGAACAGCCCTTATTTAAGAAGAAGTTGGGAAAAATGCATAAAACGTTCCGTACACAGAGAGATTTTGCCGACCTTCATCAGAGTAGTATTTTTATTTTTTGAGTTGGAGACAAGAATAGAATTTCAAATGTTCGAAAAAGAATATTCCTTTTCGCACATTTGAAATTCTATTCTAGTATTATTTGTATTATTCAGACTATTGTCCTCATCTTCATTGATATTTGTACAAGGTTTCGGACAATGTGTCCTTCGGCCTTCTTCAGGTATTTCTTGTCGACGCGGGAACCTACTTGGATTCGGAAACCATCACGTATTCGGGAACCTTTTCGAACTCGGGAACCTTCTTCTAATCGGGAAACTTCTGGTCGTAATCGGGAGCTATCACGGAACTTTGAACCCAACTCTTTATTCACTCAGCGGGGGTATCCTGTTCTCATTCTGCTAACCATAGCTGGGGTACAGGTTTTAAGCTGTGTTAATTATTATTCTATGATACTGCTGCCACTAACAATGAAGATGAGGACAATAGTTCGAATAATACAAATAATACTAATTATCAAGACCCATCTAAAAAAGATGCAGAGAAATAGTATTTCCTATGACCTTAAAGCAAATAAGTTTCACATAGTTATATGGTTTCAAGTATTCTTAGATAATATTAATAATTTTATAACATAGCTATTTGACCTAACAGGTACTATCACATTTTCGAGTGTCCCAGGACTTGGGCTTTAACACCGCTTGCAATGTAGTGTCATACACAGAGACCCTCTTTTTTGGAGTGGCTTTATACATCTGGAAGAGATTAAATCGGCGTATTGAATTCACAAACTAATGGGACTTTGCATTTAAACAATCTTCCTGTGCAGATCAGTAAATTACCTTTTTTAGTTCAATAAACAAATCTTGTATCGTCATAAGAAACATATGATGACAAAGTAATGACAAATTATTCAATAGAGACCTACTTAAAATAAAAAGTAAAGTCGTTGGGGCGGCTAATGTCGGTATCAGCCAGACAGCGAGGGTCTATCCTTTTTCACAAGCCTAGACAAGGAGATTATTTTACCCTCTGAGGTGGGGCGCACACCTATTACAGCTCCTCAGTTTACCGCACAGATCCCTGTGCTACTCATAGCTGAGTTGGGCGAGGGCCGAATCAACTAGGAACATAATAGCAGTGGCGCCCACCTCCAAGAGGGTAAAATAATCTCCTTGTCAGCGCTTGTGAAACGGATAGACCCCTCGCTGTCTGGCTGAACCGACAAATTAGGCGCCCCAACGACTTTACTTTTTATTTAAGTAGGTCTCTATTGAATAATTTGTCATTACTTTGTCATCATAATGTTCTATGACCATACAAGATTTGTTTATTGAATAAAAGGTATTTACTGATCTGCACAGAAGATTGTTTAAATGCCAAGTCCATTAGTTTGAGAATCAATACCCGATTTAATCTCTTCCAAGATGTATAAAGCCACTCCAAAAAGAGGGTCTCTGTGTATTGACACTCATTGGCAAGCGTTGTTAAAGCCCAAGTCCTGGGACACTTCGAAAATGTGATAGTACCTGTTTAGGTCAAAATAGCTATTGTATAAAATTATTAATATTATCTAAGAATACTTGAAAATATAACTATGTGAACTTATTTGCTTTAAGGCAAGGAAATACTACTTTCTCTGCTCTTTTTTAGATGTCTTGATATTAAGTATTAATTTGTATTATTCGAACTATTGTCCTCATCTTCATGTTAGTGAGCAGTATCATAGAATAATATTACACAGTGCTTAAACCTGTACCCCAGCTATGGTTATGCAGAAACTGAGAAAGGATACCGTGAGTTGAATAAGAGTTGGGTTCAAAGTTCCGTGATAGCTCCGGATTACGACCAGAAGTTTCCCGATTAGAAAGGGTTTCCGAGTTCGAGAAAGTTCCCGATACGTGATGGTTCGAATCCAGTAGGTTCCGCGTCGACAAAAATACCTGAAGAAGGCCGAAGGACACATTGGTCCGAAACCTTGTACAAATATCAATGAAGATGAGGACAATAGTCGAATAATACAAATAATACTAGATAGAATTTCAAAGTGCGAAAAGGAATATTCTTTTTTCGAAACATTTGAAATTCTATTCTTGTCTCCAACTCAAAAAATAATAATACTACTCTGATGAAGGTCGGCAAAAGTCTCTCTGTGTACGGAACGTTTATGCATTTTTTCCCAACTTCTTCTTAATAGGGCTGGTTCTTCGGACTACGGGCTGATTTGGTCTTGCAATTGAAATTACAGACATTTTGTTTAAAGCTTTGATTTATCTAGCCATGATCACCGCCGCGGAGCCAGAGCGGCATCGGGCCATCTTACCCCTTCGTCAGCCAGGCTGAATCTCACTCATTCTCACCACACTGTTTCTTTGCCTCTTCACCAGTATATTCCTCGCCCATCAAACTGTCATTCCTTGTCACACGTCTTTGTTGAATCTCATTCAAATTCTTCCGTATACCGTCACGCCACTACTCAATCTTTTTCTGACACTAATGGACTCACCCACCATCATGGTTCCACTCATAACATTGTGTCATAAAAAAATCATGGTGTATTCACCAACCCTCCACACGGTAGAATGTGACCAGCAAGGTCAAGTTTTAATCAGAGTTTAACAGGTTGAAATTACGGACTGTTCCTTCTCCTAGACCGGTTACCATAGTTTAGGATAAAGAGCCAGTTTCCCACTATTTACTCATATGCTGGAGAAGGAAAGTGAATTCATACCTTCGCAAGTATGAGGCTATGTAAATGCAATATTCTCATGCTGGATTTGACCTCGCTCATAAGAGTCGTTCCTTCGACGTTAATGATTTCCCCTGGACAAGTGCTGACTGTTCCTTCAATTACTTAATAGCTTGTTACACTTGTACAACGAGAACATCTGTAATATAAGAAGCTTGTGTAGGACTGATCAGTATTCATGCTGTGTTGCAAGTGAATCTTGCTTCTGCGAACAGTAAATCGAACCTGTTGAGAGCATTGCCCGTTTGGATTCGATATTCTAACTGGGCAGTGCCATCACAGGTTCGAGATACTTTTCGCAGTGCCTGTGTTGAGATTTGTGTAGACTGATCAGTATTCACTTGGCAGGAGTTGAATCTGCTTTTAAGAATCCAGGACTGGGTAAGTGGTTTACATAAGCAGGTTTGAGCTATTTCTGACTTAGTGGCATGGTCAAGACTATTTCCAGGATTTTGATTGGATGATGGTTGCTAGTGTGCATATCTTATCCATTATTATGAACACTTGATTCATCGTCTTGTCAGTTTCTACAGAGTTTATTTGGTTACACCTGCTTTTTTGTCTGATGGACTGAACGCTATCACAGCGTTCCTATGAGGTGAGTATTAGTTTTATTCTAGATATAATTGTTCTCTGTTGACGAACAGTAATTTTATTAATTACTAGCGTCCTGCTAGTAATAATATAATTTACTGTGGATATATGTTATATTATTATATTATTATTATTATTATTATTATTATTATTATTATTATTATTATTATTAAAAAAAGTTCCCGAATCGAAAAGAAGGTTCCGGAGTCTGACAAGAAATACCTAAGAAGGCCAGAGGGCATGATCGGGCTGGATAACGTTGTACAGATAAAATGAAGATGAGGGACAATAGTCCGAATAACGCAGATAATACAATTTATTTATTATTTTTTCCAAGCTGAAAACTTCGCTTTCCCTTTCCTCGAAACATAATGGTGGAAGATTTGCTTCGGCATTGGTCTCTATGAATCCATCGCAGTTCAACCCGAGTCTTACATGTTAAACCTTGCCAGAGAGAGCTACTAATGGAAAGCATTCTGTCTTTTAAAGATCCTTGTTCCCTTCACTGTGATTCGGATGTGCAGATTGCATATGAGGTAAACTAATGTCTATCTTCTGGACTATGCAGAATTTATTTTATTATATTTCACTTTATCTACTATAAAATGCAAAAATGTAAATCTGATTATCTAGTGTCACTTATTAGCCGAATTTTATTTTTTACAAGTGTTGTCACCTCTGCTAAATAATCGACCATTCTTTTTTTCCATTAAAAATAGAAAGGCCATGATACACAGAAAAATATAAATAAGAAGAAGAGATGACAGAGAGTAAGGAAATATAGAGAGGGGGCTGAAAAGCTAATCTGCTTTCAATCGAACATAATGAAAGAAAGAAAGGAAGAAAGAAATTAAAAAGAGTGCGTGAGAAGTTAAATCAGGTTCTTATACTTTTTGCAATATTGAACTAATTTGCATTCGCTCTTCATAACATATGAAAGGTTATACACTAATTAAATTATTAATACCGTGGTATATCCTCAGGCTCATGCTAGTAGAATTATTGCACCGTAACAGAAATTTTTTCAATTATAATATTCATTTCACTTTCACTTTGAGCTCATTTCATCTATTTTTATCTAATTATTTTTAATATGCAGTGTTAAATAGATTTTCTGTTTCTTGTATTAAGTCTCTAATAGAAGCGATTTCGCCTATCTTTTCTATTGATATGCATCAGAACGTCTGAGTAATATACTGTTACTTGGTCTTTTATTATCCAATCATATATGGAGGCGAGT
>CM042153.1:9843065-9919638 GCA_023376005.1 Doryteuthis pealeii | reverse complement strand
TTATCATTAGAAATGGAAAGTTGGTTTAATGTACGTGTAAATTGAGTTACGACTGGAATGAATCAAACTCATAATTCAAGGTATCATAGGTATATTATATATATATATATATACGAAGTGAAAAAACAATTTATTGAGATGGCGATAGACGACAATTTTGGGAGATTATGTGCTTAATTGAAGTCATAACTAATTTGTAAATTAATTAGTTATAATTAAATAAATTAGGCGTGCATATCAGTTTAAATGTAAGGCGTAAAAAAATCGAGAAAAAGTCAAGCTCTGTATGTATATTTCAGCCTATTAGGCCTCATCAGAAGAGTTATAGACAGGCAGTGCTTTGAGCGTGATATATATATATATATATATATTATATATATATATATATATATGTGTTGTGTGTGTGTGTGTGTGTTGTGTGTGTGTGTGTGTGTAATTATCAATGAAAATGCAAATAAATGTAACTGTATGTAAGAATATAAAACATGAAATAACAAGGTATTCAGAGGATGGTTTTATTATAGTTACAAATATTAGACAACATTTAAGTTTTCGCTCTTTTTTAATATCAAAATATCTTTGCATTGTTGATATGTGGCATTGTTACTTCTGAATAATATTCTGTATAAATATGAAAAGAGAGAGACATATTAGCATTCAATAGCGGTTTTTATCGTTCTATTCCAAAACTATGAATTTGTGTTCAAAATTATTTATGAGAATAAATGAAATAGAAAGCTACTAACGTAGTCTTTTTTCTGAAGTGAACTTTCATGTTGTACTGTATTGTAAAGGACATTTCTGGTCTTTCCAGTATCGTCAAGATAATTTGGCTTGCGTACATTGTGTTGGAAAGAAAACGTCTATGGCGTAACCTGTATTCTAAAGAGAACTCTCCTGGCGTACCCTGTATTGTAAAGAGAGCTTTCCTGACATGCCCTGTATTCTAAACACAGCTTTTCAGGTAGGAAAACATTCATGGGTAACCTGTATTGTAAAGAAAACACTCATGGGGTACCCTGCATTGTAAAGAAAACACTAATGGGGTACCCTGTATTGGAAAAAAACACTCATGGGGTACCCTGTATTGGAAAGAGAACTCTCCTGGAGTGCCCTGTATTGTAAAGGGAGCTTTCCTGGCATACGCTGTATTCTAAACACAGCTTTTCATGCATAACCTCTATTCTAAATTTAATGTATTACTGATAACCTTCCTGACGAACATTGTATTGTAAAGAAAACACTCATGTGGTACCCTGTATTGTAAGAAAACACTCATGGGTACCCTGTATTGTAAATAAAACATTCATGGGGTACCCGTATTGTAATAAAAAAACTCATGGGTACCCTGTATTGTAAAGAAAACACTCATGGGGTACCCTGTATTGTAAAGAAAACATTCATGGGTCCCCTGTATTGTAAAGAAAAAACTCATGGGGTACCCTGTATTGTAAAGAAAGCTCCATGGTACCTGTATTGTAAATAAAACACTCATTGGCTACCCTGTATTGTAAAGAAAACACTCATGGGGTACCCTGTATTGTAAAGAAAAACACTCATGGGTACCCTGTATTGTAAAGAAAACACTCATGGGTACCCGTATTTAAATAAAACACTCATTGGGTACCCTGTATTGTAAAGAAAACACTCATGAGGTACCCTGTATTGTAAAGAAAACTCCCATGGGGTACGCTGTATTGTAAAGAAAAAACACTCATGGGGTACCCTGTATTGTAAAGAAAACACTCATGGGGTACTCTGTATTGTAAAGAGATATTTCATGTGTTAGACTTTATTGTTGATAGTACACTCATGGCGTACACTGTATTATTAACAAAACATTTCAGGTGAACCCTGAATTTTAGAAAACAGTAAATTACGGGTAATACTGGTTGATTGTTTTTATTTACTTATTCATTTATATATATTTTCAAACATTTATTGTTGAATAGGTTGCACTCTAAACATGGGAATTTTTTTCCCTTTTCAAATAACTCCAGAGCCGAATAGATACTATCTAAACTCGCTCTGTCACCATAAATACACAGCCAGCCTCGGGGCCAGAAAATCTATATATTGTATTTCACTGGAACCTGCCCAAGCCAAAATGGCTCAATATTTTTAGTCACTCTTTATGTCTCAGAAGACAGAAAGTTTACCAAAAAACAAAAAAAAAAAAAAAAAACACACACACAAAAAAACACAAAACAGCGGCCGTTGGAGAAGGATCTTATCAGATATAATTTATTTATGCCGCTATCCACCAAAGTGGATGGATTGTGTTGGCTTGGTTAGTTGGATGGTTGGTTTTATGGCGTTTATAATAATAATAATAATAATAATAATAATAATAATAATAATAATAAAGAGAAAATACTACTACTATTACTACTACTATTGATAATAATAATAATAATAATAATAATAATAATAAAGTGAAAATACTACTACTACTAATAATAATAATGATAATAATAATAAAGAGAAAATACTACTACTACTAATAATAATAATAATGATAATAATAATAAAGAGAAAATACTACTACTACTACTACTACTAGTACGACTAATAATAATAAGAAGAAGAAGAAGAAGAACAAAACGCAAAAAATTCTCTGGGACTTTGAGATAAAAACGGATCACCTTATCCCAGCAAGAAGGCCAGACCTAGTATTGATAAACAAAAAAGAAAGAACTTGTCAACTGGTGGATTTTGCAGTGCCAGCAGATCACAGGGTGAAGCTAAAGGAAAATGAAAAAATTGACAAATATCTGGACCTTGCCAGAGAACTGAAAAAGTTATGGAATATGAAAGTGAAAGTGATACCAATTGTGGTTGGTGCACTTGGAACAGTCCCAAAAGGATTGGAAAAGGGTTTGGAAAGTTTGGATATCAGAGGAAGGATTGAAACCATTCAGAACACTGCACTGCTGCAATCTGCCAGAATACTCAGAAGAGTCCCGGAGACCTGAGGAGACTTGCTGTCACTCAGACTCCAGTGAAAGACCATCAGCTAACACTGATGTGAAAACTCAAAAAGGAGTAATAATAATAATAATAATAATAATAATAATAATAATAATAATAATAAAAAGAGAACTTGTCAACTGGTGGACTTTGCGGTTCCAGCAGATCACAGGGTGAAGATGAAGGAAAACGAAAAGAGGGACAAATACCCCCACCTTGTCAGAGAATTGAAAAAGATGTGGAATACGGGGGTCAAAGTGAAACCAATTGTAGTTAGGGCACTTGGAACGCTCCCAAAAAACTTGGAAAAAAGACAGGAGGATGTGGGAATCAGAAGAAGAATTGCGACCATCCAGACTACTGCATTGCTGCAATCGGCTAGACTACCCAGAAGAATCCTGGAGACATGAAGAGGCTTGTTGTCACTCAGATTCCAGAGAAAGACCATCCACTAATGCTGGTGTGAAAAGCTCTATAATAATAATAATAATAATAATAATAAAAACTGCTGTCACTTAGCCTCCAGGGATTCACCAGCTAAGACAGGTTTGAACTTGAATGGAATGAAATAATAATAATAATAATAATAATAATAATAATAATAATAATAATAATAATAATAATAAATTGGTTTATGCAAGAACTGGAATCCATGCTAGAGCCCTTTCAGCCAGTATCTCGTCAGGAATAAATCGTTGGAAATTGTTAAAAATAATTGTCATGAAAAAGAGATAATAATAATAATAATAATAATAATAATAATAATAATAATAATAATAATAATAATAATAATAATAACTGCTGTCACTTAGCCTCCAGTGAATCACCGGCTAATGCAGGTTTAAACTCGAATGGAATGAAATAATAATAATAATAATAATAATAATAATAATAAATTGGCTTAGGCACAAACTGGAATCCATGCTAGAGCCCTTTTCAGTCAGTATCTCGTCAGGAATAAATCGTTGGAAATTGTTAAAAATAATTGTCATGAAAAAGATATAATAATAATAATAATAATAATAATAATAATAATAATAATAATAATATATACTCAATAAATGTACAGCTGGATACAAATTTAGTAAATCCCAGGAAAAAATAAGCCATCTAATGTACATGGATGACATCAAGGTTTATGCTAAGAATGAACAAGAATTAGAAACACTCATACAAACAATAATAATATACAGCCAAGATATAGGGATGGAGTTCGGCATCGACAAGTGCACCATGTTAGTGATGAAGAAAGAAAAATATATATCGGCGAATGGAATTGAACTACCGAATCGAGAAGAAATTAGGACACTAAGAGAAAAAGAGAACTATAAATACCTGGGAATACTAGAAGCAGACACCATCAAACAAACAGAAATGAAAGAAAAAGTACGAAAAGAATACCTTAGAAGAACAAGAAAGCTCATAGAAACCAAGCTATGTAGCAGAAACCTTATCAAGGGAATAAACACATGGGCGGTCCCTATTGTAAGATACTCGGGACTATTCCTAAAATGGACAAGAGAGGAGCTCCGACAGATGGACCAGAGGACAAGGAAACTGATGGCCATGCACAAGGCATTCCACCCGAGAGACGACTCAGACAGACTCTATGTGTCAAGAAAAGAAGTGTGAAGGAGTCTGGCCAACATCGAAGACTGTGTTCATACGGCAACCCGAGCACTAGACGGATACACTAACAACAGTACGGAAAGACTAATTGCAGCAGCCAAGAGAAGCATTTGTAACACAGTGACAAACAGAAATACATTAAAAAATAAAAAAAAATAAAAAACAGAAATGGGAAGAAAAACAACTACACGGGTTATTTAAGATATATCACATCAGAAGACCTGGACATGGCTAAGAAAAGGAAACCTCAAAAGAGAAACCGAATCCCTAATAATCGCAGCACAAGATAATGCCATTAGAACAAACTATATAAAGGCAAAAATAGATAAGACGCAGCAGAATAGCAAGTGCAGAATGTGTGGAAATAGAGACGAAACAGTCAATCACATAATAAGCGAACGCAGAAAACTAACACAAAGAGAATACAAGACTAGGCACGACTCTGTGGGAAAGGTGATCCACTGGGAACTGTGCAAGAAATTCAATTTTCACCATACAACCAAATGGTATATGCACAAACCTAAACCTGTCCTAGTGAATGAAACGCACAAAATTCTCTGGGATTTCGAGGTACATACGGATCACCTAACCCCGGCCAGGAGACCGGACCTAGTATTAATCGACAAGAAAAAGAGAACCTGCCATCTTGTGGATTTTGCTGTCCCAACTGATCACCGAGTGAAAATGAAGGAAAGCGAAAAGACCGACAAATACTTGGACCTTGCCAGAGAACTTAAGAAGCTATGGAACATGAAGGTGAAGGTCGTACCAATTGTAATTGGTACCCTTGGAACGATCTCCAAAGCACTAGAAAAGAATTTGGGTGAACTAGAAATCAGAGGAAGAACCGAGACCATCCAATCTACGGCACTGTTGGGATCTGCTAGAATATTCAGAAGAGTCATGGAGACATAAGGAGACTTGTCGTCACTCAGCCTCCAGTGAACCACCAGCTACGGCAGGTGTGAAAAACAACTGATAATAATAAATTGGTTTATGCACAAACCGGAATCCATGCTAGAGCCCTTTTAGCCAGTATCTTGTCAGGAGTAAATCGTTGGGAATTATTAAAAATAATTGTCACGAGAAAGAGAAAATGTAGAAATAGATGAACTCGGTGTGCCAATGAAAAAAGTGAAAAATTCACTATTTACTAAGATAATAAAAAAAAATGATTGAAAAATCGTCAAAAAAGGATTGAAAGTCACAATTTTATGATGAACGGAGAAAAAATAAATTTGAAATCGATGAAATTAAATTTGCCCTTGGAGATCAAAAGTTTTTTTTTTTGACCATATAACCTTTAAGCACCTCCTTTGCTTTGCTGATACATAAGTACATTTTTTCATTTACGCCATGAACATCCGGTTGTTGGTTAAGGATTAGGCATCCCTTTGTTATGGGTGGGGTTAGGGTTAGGGGTTAGGGTTAGGTTTAGGGGTTAGTTTTATAATTAAAGAAAAACCTCTAAAATCGTCTGTTAACAAACAACCGGATGTTGACGGTGTAAATGAAAAAAATGTACTTATGAATCAGCAAAGCAAAAGGGGTGCCTAAGGGTAATATGGTCCGTTTTTTTTATGAAATCCCGCTAGAGAGGTGTCTTTCTAGAGACTCCAGAAACTTAAGGAGGTTTAAGGTGTCAGCACTGTATAGAAATGTAAATCACTCTATTTTAAGATTTTTAACACAGGATAGATTGTCAATTAGACGCTAAACAATGGCTGAGTTACGATTTTATGGGCCATCCTTTAGGCTTCAAGCAAGAGCGCCTGTCCAGCGTAAATCCTTGGTAAAGAATCCTTTGGTTGTTCCTTGGTGCTCTTTAGTATTGTAATTTCCTTCGTCAATGATTGCAAATGAACGTCTCTCACTATTGGTGATTAAGTAGTCAATCAGCCACGCATTATGACAGTTGATTGGCGGAGGATTAAACCACGTAACCCCGCCTAGTCTATAAATTTAGGTGGTGAATTGTAGGACACCTTATATACCAGAATATTCCAACATGAAAGAGGTGTGGTACTGACCAGTAAGATGTCCATGTCAGACTTCAGGCGGCACATGATGATTTATCCGTATCTCTAAGGGTAAAAATTTCATTATATATATATATATTATATATATATATATATATATATATATATTCGTTAATAATTAATGAATTTTTTTTAATTCATTAATTATTAACTAATTAGTTTTCAAGGTTAGGTACAACTTCAGTTGGGCACACATCCTCCAAAAATTGTCGGCTTAAAGCCATATAAAATAAACACATTTGTTTGTTTACTTAACCTCATACTGTCGGGTAAGAAGTCAATAAAAAGTGGAATATAAATAAGTTTCAAAACGAACGAAGAATGTGGAATTGGCAAGCTAGTGTAACGGTTAGAGACTTCACCTGTCAGCTTCACAGTCGAGGTTTCGAGTCACACACAGAGCAGTCTCCCATGTCTATAATCTTGCTGATGAGACCTAATAGGTCGAGGTGTACATTTGGGGATTGACATTTTCTCGATTCGTTTAGCCTTACATTTGAACATATATGCCCGCCTAATATTTTCGTCATACAACGTGTGATAGCACGTGCGATACCCTGTCCTCGTCAGCTGTCGACTAGGAGTGATAACACAGTTTCGGTAGCTACGACAGGACTGCCACTTCCTAGCGCTACCAAGCAGCTTTCGCCACCGGACAGGGTATTAAAAAAAATTGTGTATATGTATTAAACAGAGAATAGATTATATCATCCGTTCATTGGAGATGTTTCTTTATCAGTGCAGTTTGTTATTTGAAAAACGCGTTTGTTTTTTGGCCGTTGAGTTGATTACGCGATTGCAGATGTTACGTAGCAAACACAGGAATGATGATTCCGCGCGCGTATCATTCGTGCTGTAAACTTCTAAATCTAGACCAGATCCAACTAGATGCATTTTGCACCGTAGATTGAAGACGATGTGAGGCGATTTTCAGACAGCGGCCAGTGATTCCTATTTTTGATAGAAACGAAATGACTGAGTGTCCTAGAAAATCCACGACACCCAATCTCAATAGGAATAACATGGCATGTCCAACCCTTTTCCACGCAGTCGGCACGCAGTGATTCGTATCGGTTCTTTTTCCGCTCGTGTGCTTCCTCCTGGTTTTCCTCCCACGGTACGGTCAATTCGATGAGGAGGACACTCTTTTTTGTGTCAGACCACGCTACAATGTCTGGGCGCTTATTTGTTTGAAGAATGTGAACTGGGAATTTTAGGGATGTCTTGAGATCCACCGAAACCTTCCAGTCACCAGCTCCATTCAGCAGTTTCCTATTTGGAGTTTTTGTTTCTTCACGGGGCATTCACCTTCCTTGTGAAACTGAATGTTGGATTCCCGGGCTCTGACAGGCTGTTGGTTTGCTGTCTCACATTGTTTTTTCATCATCTCTGTGATCACCTCCAATACCTTGTTGTGTCGCCACGTGTACATCTGGAGCGATTGTGGACATGCGGATAGCACATGACGCAAGGTACCTCGATCCCGTTTGCACGAAAAGCACAGGTCCGACACGGTATATCCCCATAATTTCAAGTTGGTCGCATTTGGTAGGAGATCATATGTGGATCGAAGGAGGAATGATATCGCCAGTGGCTCCATCGAAATTCGAGTTTTCCACGATAACTTGATTGGTTCGATATCATTCCACTTTGTCCACGCGCATTGTTTGGGCTGAGCAACAGCAGTGGCTATTCTTTGCTCCTCCTCAAACATTCTGACTTCTTCGATCACCATGTCTCTTTTTTCCTTTTGGGCCTTCCTTGGAAAATATTTTGATATCCGAACTGCCCAGCCCAGCTCGATTGGTTTGCGTGACGCCTATGATATCTTTGATTCGTAGGCTACATTCTGCCTCCTGGGCGGTTTTAACAGCTGACCACTTCGTACCTGACTTTATTTCTGGATGAGCCTTCCGAATAACTTCGTCGGCTGAATCTTTCATCATCATATGAAGGCGCACTTTACCAACCTTGAATTCTTTCTACCAATGAAGATATTGGGAGTTGTAGGTTTCCAGTGTTGGTGTATAACCCTACTTTCGAAAAACAAGGTGGGACTCCGAGCCACTTACGCAGGTATGTGTTGCTATATTGTTGGATTCGCTCAATGCGAGATAGCGCAATCTCATACATTTGTAAGGGCCATAAAAGACGGGGTAATAGACCATATTGGTAACACCACGCCTTCAGCTTTCCGGGTAGTTCAGTTTTTTCGATCGATTTAAGGCCCTTTAAGGCTATTTTCTGGACCTCTATACCCTGATGTCGGTCAGTCAGTGGGAACGAATAGAGACGTCCGAGGCTCTTTACCGGTTTCTCCCTGACTGTTGGGATAATATCACCTCCAATTTTGAAATGGATCTCCCTGACAGAACCCCTGATTAGAGACAGGCTCTGACTTTTCTTCGGCTTAGCCTTCATTCTCGCCCACGTGAAAAGATCATGGTACCTTTGTAGTAGGCTATCGCAGCGATTTTTGACGGGACAAGGATGGTGATATCATCCATAAAAGCTCTGGAAGGAGGAAGAATCAGCTGCTCTTTTGTCATCACACCTGTTGTCGTATTCGCTGCACCTCGTAAAATAAGTTCCATGGCCAGGACGAAAAGAAAGTGGGAGATCACACAGCCCATCATGATGCCGATTTCAAGTGCTTGCCATTTGGTGGTGTAGTCCTTTACGGTGTATTTCATAAACACTGACTTGAAATATTTCATTATGATTTCCCCAATCTTGATAGGGAAGTTGAAATAGTCAAGTGCCATCCGGATTAGTTGATGCGGAACTGAACCGTATGCATTGGCGAGATCAAGCCAGATTACGTGTAGTTCCGTTTTGTCTTTTTTGGCTGAGAGTATAGAACTCCAAATCATCTGTGAATGTTCCAGACAGCCAGGGAAGCCAGGTATCCCCGCCTTCTGGACAGATGTGTTTATGTAATTATTGCTCATCAAAAATATATATATATATATATATATATATATATATATATATAATGGACTCTCCGTCGATTTCAACGTATGAGTGTTCATACAATGAACATCCACACAGTGTTTTTTTTTTATAGTGGTGAAGGCTTGTGTTGGACCAGCCAAACTTTTTGGTACAGTCGATAGGAAAGAATTGGTGCATCAAGGGTTGCCACAAACCCAATCAACGACCGACCTTAGAAATTTTGAATTCAGAGTTATCCCTCTCCTAGACTGGTTACCTACCCTAGACTAAAGAGCCCAGTCTGTCCTACTATTTAACCCATAGCTGGAGGGAAAATCTATGGATTCTTACCTTTCCCAAGGGTATTAGCGCTATGTGAAATGCCAACAGCTTCGTCTAGGAATTGAATCCGAACCGACGAGTCCATTTCCCACGACTCTAACCACTAGCACACACGCCACTCTCCCTCTCCCCCTCTCTCTCCTCTCTCTCTCTCTCTCTCTCTCTCTCTCTCTCTCTCTATATATATATATAATATATATATATATATATATATATATATATATGTACTCAGAAGTATTTCGAGTCCACCAAAGAACCTGCTGGACTTTTTATCCAATGAGATATTTCAGAATCAATCGATCCATCTCTGTAGACAGACAGACAGACAGACAGACAGAGACAGACAGACAGACAGACAGACAGACAGATAGATGCTAAGATAAACGAATGAATCAACCGCCTTCAATCTGGTCCCCTTGACGTACATATATGGTTTCACATACTGATGACCGGGTGGAGTAAAGGAAGCTCAGTGTAAATGGCTAAGTCCACTCCGCACACCCACCTCTCATGCAGGCCTAACTTTTCAAAAGAAAGTATACCCGGCCCCCACATCTCGCAATTGGCCATCATCTCTGAAACATATGCAAGAGCAGCAATATCTACACTATATCGAGGCAGTTCTTTCGTCACGTTACAAGTTCATCGCTCTTGGTTTTCCAATTACTCGCGATCAATTACAAATGGAAATAGTTAACCTAATTTTTTGTTGTAATGTTTATTTTGCCCCTGCTGCTGTGAGCAAGCGCTAACTACAGGTTGACAACAAGCTTAATAAGTGAACAGGCATTTGTTTAGGTCACTTTTTCTAGATTTATGGGTGAGCAGCGTTGCCTTTGGGGTCTGCTCAGTCACTCATTACCTCTATTAAGTCTAACTTATTGCAAGATTAACTGGTCACGAAAATATTTTGATTAAGTCCAGCTGAAATCACCGGTTCCTGCTAGATCAGCGAAGTTAAGCAGCGATGAGCCTGTCCAATACTTAATTCGGTAGCAACTTAAGCAATCACACTTACTGTAAACAACCCAAACCCTTTGTTTACCACAATAACTTATTGGGTATAAAATGAGCCGAAAAGGGTTGGTGACCTGGAAATGACCCCCAGAAACTGGGGAAAAGACATGGAGAATTGGCAATTAGACAATCCAAAACACTGCAGTGTTACGTTCAGCTAGAATACTGAGAAAAGTCCTGGAAATCGTTTCGTTTAACGGCATGTTAAACGAAACGATTTCCTGGACTTTTCTCAGTATTCTAGCTGAACGTAACAATGCAGTGTTTTGGAATATCTAATTGCCAATTCTCCATGTCTTTTCCTAGTTTCTGGGGGTCATTTCTAGGTCACCAAAACCACCAAAATATTGAAGAAACAAGCGAACTCGCCACAAGATTTGAATCAATACGACTTGATGATAATGATAATGATGATGATTATGATATATAAAATGTTTTTATCAGTCACACAAACTTGTATGACGAAATGGTGATGAGAAATTCTATAGCAACATGCATCATTACTTGATACGACTCAAAGAAAAAGAGAGTAGCTTGATTGTTTATACAACAATCCTCTCTCTCTCTGTCTCTCCCCTCTCTCTCTCTCCCTCCATCTCTCTCCCTCTCACTCATATTTAATTATGTACGAAACAAGCCAACTCTTCTACAAGCTATTTCATATTCAATTATGTTCGATTACCTCCCTTATTTCCTAAGGAACTTTCACTAATGACCGTTAGATGGTGATAGAATAGCAAACACTATAGAACTCGGTACGTCGTAAGAAAGAAAAGGTTCCGAACAAACAAATAAACAGACAATACAGGTAGGTTTGGACTTTGAGGACGTGGAGGCCAAATGGAATGCGATGGTATTGTTTCACAACATATCCCAAGAGTTTCTGAACGATTTCAACACGCTGGAATATATAAGTTTTTCATTCATTCTTCAATCTTCCGTAGTAAATATAGTTTCAGTTTCGATGGTTTATGAACACACTTCGTATATAGATAAGTTCAATGAATACAGTGACTTTTTCGGAAGGTTATGTTCAAAATAGAATAACTGACAGAGTTTCCTTCTGGTGTGCACACAAAAAATATAGGTAAAATTATCTGTCTAAATCTATCACTACTCTGAGAACTAAGAAAAGAGTTGTGATATAGACCAAAGGCCACACATATTTTTGTGTTGCTAGAAATAATTGAAAAATATTATTAGTACAAGTAGTTGGTTGGTTGGTTGGTTGGTTGGGTTTTACGGCATGTCAACACATTGGGTTATTTTATGCCGAAGATGGTTTTATTTTATTGATACTAGATGGGTACTCAATTGTTTTTAACTCGGCTTTTTTAGACACATTTTAACACACGTTTTTCTATTTCTAAGGGTAAACATTTCATTATATATATATATATATATATATATATATATATATATATATATATATATATATACTTTGGTGCGGTACCAAGTTTCTTGGTACAAGGTGATTCTAGGTGGGTCCTAATTCTCTACCAGTAGTTAGTTGTAGAGTTCAGGTTCCGTATGAGAGCTCAATGTTTAATTATTGTAACAGAGCAAAGTTATTTGGGAATAAAAGGCCTTAAATACCATGGGAATCGTGGTTATGGACCATTTCCACACGCGAGTATGCTCACGAGCTTCTTCAGACCACTGATATATTTTATTTAGACAGGCACATGGCCAAACTCATTTTATATTCATACATTTCACCTCCCTCATTCAGGGGTGGTCATATTGCATTATTTCTTTTCAAGTGTCTTTTTTATTGGTGAAATTCTTTTTTTTATGGTCCATAACCACGATACCCATGGTATTTAAGGCCTTTTTCCCAAATAATATATATATAATATATATATATATATATATATATATATATATATAATGGACTCTTCCGTCGATTTCGATGTATGAATGTTCATACAATGAACATCCACACAGTGTTTTTTTTATAGCGGTGAAGGCCTGTGTTGGACCAGCCACACTTTTTGGTACAGTCGATAGCAAAGAATTGGTGCATCAAGGGTGTCCACAAACCCAATCAACGACCGACCTCAGGAATTTTGAATTCAGAGTTAACCCTCTTCTAGACTGGTTACCTAGCAGATATATGATTAAAAGGGTTGGGGCTTGACATGAGGACAATAGGATTAGATCAATAATATAGTTGCAATACTAGTAGTACGTACCTATATTATATACAGGTTTCAAGAAAATTACCATGCATTAAAATCGACTTATCTATGGCTAACATGCATCTCCATGTAAAAATATATCACAAGTATATAATTTAACTTACGAGAGCCCCAAATTGTGAGCATTCCAAGTAACGAGGTGTCACTCGGTTGACTCTTTGCTTTGTGCTGTTTGCTAAAATCTGCGAAAAGGTGCGATCGAGCTTCAGATACGCTTATGTTAATAAGTCCGCTAAGAATATTCAAGTTTTCAAATTTATTACGCCACAGAAACGTTATTTATTAAAAAAGAAATAAACATTAAACATAAATTTGAAAATAAAATTAATAAGAAACGGGAATGCACAATGAAAGCGATTCCCTAACATCTTGGCATAAAATAACCCTAGACGTGTTTACATGTCATTAAAACCAATCAAGTAGACAGTCTAAGTTTTGAATACTTATTATTATTTTTTATTTCTGTTGCTTCTACTTCGAACCTTCTTTGCTATTATTCGTCGCTGATCGTTTTTTTTTCTGTTTCTTTCATCGGGTCATATTGGCTATTTCGGAAATTGTCGCTGTCCACTTCCATCTTAGTTAACACGGAGACTTATTTAGTGTACTCCTATCTTTATTCTCCGATTCCAACTTTAACATGCGTACGCGGAAGAATTCAGCACAGAATGGCTGCTTAGACAATTCTTAAACCCTTCACATGCATTGTGATGCGAAAAACCAATCAGCGAATCCCGACATAGGCCAACATACATTCAAAGCCTACCTGTCATACATATTTGTATTTTTCTATGAATCTAGCCATTAATTATAAATCTTTACACTACATAACAAAAATGATGGGCTATGCCTATTTATTATGTAACAAATCAATCAATCACTTTCGTAAATGAATATCACATGGAGCTATAAAAATAACGACAGCTCTCTTTGACAGTTAGATATCTATTATATATACTTCTATCTCAGTCGGTAGAGCGTACGACTAGTAACCAAAAGGTTCCGGCTTCAACACCTACTCAGCATATGAGTAGCACGGGGATCTGTGCAGTAAAGTGAGTAGTTGATGGTAGGTGTGGCGCTCCTCCTCGGACGCTAATACAATCTCCTTGGTCTAGCACTAGCGAAAAAGGGAAAGACTCCCTCGCTGTCTGGCTGGTACCGTCATTAGGCCACCCCAAAGACTTTTTTATTTGGTGGTGCACCATACGCGAGATACGAGGGTGTTCTAAATGTAAGATCTCCAAAGCGCTGGGGACGCAGTTCGTGCGGTTATTGACTACATTGTTGTGTGTTTGTTACATTAACTTGCGATTGCCACTGTGCACGCCTCGTTATCACACACAGTCTTAACTGGCAGCAAGTCGTTTTTGTTAGAGCTCCCGATTGTTTCTACCGCCAAGTGTGAAGTTTCCGCGGTTATGCAATCTTAGAGCTCAAAAGATATTAAACCCTTTGAAATCAATCGCCAACTAACGGTCGTGTATGGCGAGGCGAGTCTGGATATTAAACACGCCAGCAAGTGGTGTTGGAAGTTTGTAAAACGACGAGGTTCAACGCTTCCCCAACGTCATAGCGGCGAGCTGGTATAACATGGACATACAAAAGTTGTCACAGCGCCTGCAAAAATGGATCGATCAAAATAGCGATTATGTAGAAAATAGATACATATTCAAACGTTTTTGTGATTTCTAAATATTTTGGAGACGTTACATTTGGGACTGTTATCGTACAAGCCTAGACTTGATCAAATATTTCTATCCCAGAAAGTCGCATGATACGTGAGTATTTATCATAAATGCAAATCATATTTTTAATTTTGAGATAACTTAACGTCTTATCAGTACAAGAAATAGTTCTAATTTAGGGAATAAAAAATGAATAAACTTTACCGAATAGATTGAAAGAAATCAATTACAATATTTGTAGTTTCGATTAAAATCTGGCTAAGTATAGGTAAGGGTTACGATACAAGAGGGCGTCAACACTAAAGAAGGTAGAGAGAAACCTGGCTGACCAAGATCAAGCGGAGCCTACTCCTGATTAAAAAAGTCTGGTGGTTCTAACAATACAAAGAGACTAAATCCACATAAAGGCAACACGCATTTTCGTTCGAGAGACAGAGTTGGATAACCAGCCAAAGCGTAGAGATAAGTCAG
Organism: Doryteuthis pealeii; assembly: GCA_023376005.1. Taxonomy (NCBI): domain Eukaryota; kingdom Metazoa; phylum Mollusca; class Cephalopoda; order Myopsida; family Loliginidae; genus Doryteuthis; species Doryteuthis pealeii. Next base: position 9,904,347 of record CM042153.1, on the reverse strand, counting down.
GGTCCTTTGAGACAATTCATTGCTTCTTCCCCTACCCCAAATCTGTGTGAATTCGGAGAATCGCTGTAGCTGAAAATAAATTAAATTTGCTACGACCTGTCATCCGAGACCCATTCTTTTTTTGCAACGAGTATCTTCTAGAGGATTTCAGCCATTTCATCTGATTCTTTATCCAGTCACAAGTGACGTTCTAAAAAGCTGTTTCAGATATTGGTCACAACGTTACATACTGGCATATGGATATTTGGTGTATTAGGAAGTTGATGATGGCTATTTTTCAAAGGTTATAATATATTTTCACTTGCAGACGAAATGACCACTATTGTCGGCCTCATGGCGTTTAACATTTGTCTTAAGCGACAATTTGGCAGAAGATATCAGTAAAAAAAATAATCACTGGTTTTTAATTTGAATCTGAATGCTTGGCACGTTTAAAGGCTTTTAGTTTGCCAATAGTCGAGGTATTCGCATTTAGCTCTAGTGTCAAAGTTTTACCCATGTGATTCTACATACACACACACAATATATATATATATATATATATATAATATATATATATATATATATATATATATATATACATATATAATTACTGGTTAGTGAATATGTTTCAATATAGCACAGATAAAAACAATGCACAAATATATACATTCTATATCTGCCGACAGCCTAGAGGTTAAGGAACCGGGCTGACAAAAAGGCAGTTGGGTTACGCTCCTGGCTAGAAGGAGTTGCTGGTCTAGCCATATTGATGAGATGTGAAACGTTGAAACACCGTGTCTGTGGATGACATTTTTGTCTTATTGATTTCAAAGTAAATTTTATCTTCAGAGACGATTTTCTGAAAATCGTCTCTGAAGATAAAGTTTACTTTTTTAATTTTTTAAAATTTTCTATATGCATTGTAATTGGCTTCAAATCCTTAAATATATATATTATATATATATATATATATTATATATATATATATATAAAGTCATCCACAGAAACCGTGTTTCGACGTTTCACGTCTCTTCAGTGTGGCGAGTCACAGCAACTACCTCTGACCAGGAGCGAAGCACGATTGACTTTTCGTCTGTCCGAATCGTTAGCCTCTTAGCAATTGACAGCTGCAGTAAAGCGGTGGTGTTTAAAGTATTAAATACATACATTTGTTTATAAATATATTTACGATTACCAGAGAGATACAGTCTGTAAACAGATGATCATGCTTTATACTGGCAGTGAAAGCTAATTTAAGTCACCCTAGAGAGCTTCTACCGGGTTTTTGGAGCATATGATAAGTCATCCACAGACACCGTCTTTCGACGTTTCACGTTTCGTCAGCCCGATTCGTTAATCTTTCGGCCATTTGATTTCTGCAGTAAAGGGAGGTGGTTAAATTATAAAATACATATATTTGCTTTATATTAATATTTTAATATTTTATTAGATGAGTTAAATATATATATATATATATATATATATATATATATATATATATTATTATATAAAAATGATAAAAAAAAGAAAAGACATGTAGATGGATAAAAAAAATTTTTATCGATATCACTTTTAATCGACATCACTTACACTGTATTTCGGTCTGTTTATCAAAATGTATACGGATTTACGTTATTATTATTATTAAAATAATCAGATGGGGTTGAAATAATAATAATAATAATAATAATAATAATAATAATAATAATAATAATAATAATAGGAAAATATATAAAATATTCCGTATACAGAGAGATTTTTTACGACCTTCATCAGAGAGATCTTTTTATTTTTTGAGTAGATATAAAAATCGTTGGAGACAAGAACAGAATTTCAAATGTTCGAAAAAAAAAAGAATATTTTTTTGAATCATTAGGAACGCAGAGGCCGTTAGAGGCCGTTAAAAATTTGAAAGTTTTGGTGGATGGGTACAATTTGTATTGCAAAGAATGATATGTTATTAATAATCTTAAAATTGTTGATGTTTGAATGAAATGTGTTTTCATTGTTATTGCTTGGGGGGAAAAAAAGTAAGAAGAAAGAAATTTTTTCCCCATATTGTCGGATTCATTTTCCATTCTTACATATATATATATATATATATATATATATATATTATATAAATTCAGTGTTTCAGTGGATATTGAATTACCCTAAATACAATTATCCCCAATCATATCCGTGAATTACCTCAGTCTAGCTCAGTCGATAGAGTATCCATCTCGCAACCATAGAATTCCGTGTTCGATACCAGCCCCCGTCAACTCAGCACATGAGTAGCACAGCTTGGATATGTGCGGTAATTTGGTGATCCACCTCAGAGGAAAAAAAACATCACCCTACTCTAGCGCTAGCGAAAAGGGGTGAGACTTCCTTACAGTCCGGCTGACCCCAGCAATAGACCACGCTGCCTATTTACTTACTTACTTACACACACACACACACACACACACACACACACAAATATTATAATATATATATATATATATATATATGTTGAATAAACCAATCATATTAAAAATGTTTCTCTTAAATCTAGAAAGTGCCCAAATACTGGGTAGTAGACCAGGATGAAGGTTACAAAAACACTTCCTTATTCTTAGCGATATATTGAGAGAGCGAGTGAATGAGTGTGTATGTGTATGTGTGCGTGCACGCATGTGTGTGTGTGTGTGTTTGTGCGCAATTAATTTGATGATAAAAACATTTCTACATTCTCATCACTTAACTGACTCACCTCGAACGAAACTGCTCCTGACTGGATTGTAGAATATAATAATAAAAAATGTTTTTAACTGTATAAACTATAAATGAATAAAGAAAGAAAATAAACATTAGCAAAATCAATTTTAAAAAAAACTGATTGTTTCATGTGCGCCATTTTTAATTTTTGCCGCCAAATTTTATTTCCCAGGGCATAAAAACAAATGTTACTTTTCATGATATTTTATTTTATTTTAAAAGGAATCTTCTGATGTATTTCCAATAATTAGATATTTATTTCCTGGCCAGAAAACAATCTGATAATATTATGATGATATATATCGATATAAATTCAATTGGCACTGGCCGCAGTTCCCTTCAAGCCTTCCCTTTCCTAGAGTTGGTTATATAACTGACATTGAATCTTTCCACAAATGGTAATGTTAGTTGGTTATTCTTCGGATTTTTTTATAGATTAGGCTTGATAATTAGTATTATCTGGATTATTCGGACTATTGTCATCATCTTCATTGTTATCTGTACATCGTTTCGGCCGATGTGCTCTCCGGCCCTCTTCAAGTATTTACCCAACACGTTGGTCACGGGTATGATTTGACACTTGGTCACAGGTATGAGGCATACAACGTGGATCGAACTCATACAGTAGGATACAGTAGTAATGGAACCGTTACATCATAATGGGATGTATTCCCTGTTTACTAGAATCGTTTACCAAGGGTAGGATGTTCGCAATAGTAGGGAGCCCAGCGAGAATCGAACTTGTATTCAGTAGTAATGGATATGCTAGACTATTATTATCTGCGTTAATCGGACTATTGTCCCCATCTTCTCCCTGGATTCCGGGTTCAATCCTGAGTAGAGGCAGTAACATAAAAAATAATTAACACAAATCCTACCACTGCTATGGAATGAGAACAGGATACCACCATGGACTAGATAAAGGGTCAGGTTCAAAGTTCCGTGATGGCTCCCGATTACGATAAGAAAGTTCCCGAGTCCGAAAAGAAGGTTCCCGAGTCCGAGAAGGTTTTCGAGTCCGAGAAGGTTCCCGAATCCAACAAGAAATACCTTAAGAAGGACGGAGGGCATATCGACCGAAACGTTGTACAAATAACAATGAAGATGAGGACAATAGTCCGAATAACGCAGATAATACTAATCCTCAAGCCTCATCTCAAACATTCAGAGAAATGTTAGACTATCTTGCTCACCATTACACCACGACGGGACGCCTTTAATATACTAAATGTAAAAAAAAAACCTAAAATAACCAAATTATAAGTTTGTATAAAGATACTTAGCGATATTCTTTAATTTGATAAGAATTTTCTAGATTATTTTCCTCTCTTACTCCTCTCTTGCCCTTTTCCATCTAGCTCACCGCTGTTCATAAAATCATTTTACTCCGGTTGTGTGTTTGGGTTAGACGAAACTACGTCGCAACCAACGTCACAATTTCCACAGTTATTTACGTTATATTCTCAATAATTAATAATTAAATAATCCTTATTTAATCTTAATTAGCATCTTATCAACAAGTTCTCTATTAAGGTCTAGTTGATATAGATTTTCCTGAAAAGAGCTCATATCATTAATGTGTTTATAATCTTGCGAGGTGTATTATATATCATTAAAAAATAAAGGTTTATATAATATGTGGTGTAGTTAATTTGCTTATTGCTTTTACCAAAACAGTGTTTAATAAATAATTACTCCGTTGAATTGATTCCTGATATTATTGTTTTATTCTCCTAAAAACAATCCTATGTATAATTTTATATTAAAGTCAATTATAATAAAGTGAGAATAATAATATTTTGTGTTCGTATTCAATTTCAGTGGTCATTCTAATTCTATATAATATTTAACTATATTAATACTTAAATACCGGAGGGAGCTATTTTTGCTTGTATATATAAATATCCGAAATATTAAATGGAAAAATGGGTTCTCAATCAATCTGGGTAGTTATCTTATTTTGATGAATTGTTTCATATATATATATATATATATATATATATATAATATAATAATATATATTAATCTGTAATATTATTGTTTTATTCTCCAACGTTTTAAAATCAATCCTATGTATGATTTTATATAGAAACCAGTTAAAATATAATTAAAATAAGTGTAATCTTTTCATGTGCGTTCGTATTTAATTTCGGTAGTCTTTCTATTTTGATATGTTTCATTACATTTAAACTTAAATACGTACGGCAGTTTGGTTTTTTTTTTTTTTTTTTTTTTTTGCTTAAGTAAAAAAGAAAGACGTCGGAGCGGCCTAAATTCGGTATCAGCCAGTTAGCGAGGGAGTCAATCCCCTTTTTAATAGCGCTCGACCAAGGCGTATGAGGTGGAGCGCCACACCTACCATCAGCTCCTAAATTTACTGCACAGATCCCTGTGCTACTCATACGCTGAGTTGGCGAGGACCGGAATCGAACTAGGAACCTTGTGGTTTATAGCCGAACGCTCTTCCGACTGAGCTAATCCGGCCCCTATATATATATATGGAAAAACAAATGCGCATATAAAAGTTAACGGTTAATAGCATCATATTCAAACAATCACTATACACTTAACATCTTTCATTTTGTCCCTCACATAAACATTACTTAACAGTGTCCTGAAGATGGTACAATAAACCGAAATGCGTAAGTATTGATACTAAAAATTGTTTCCTGATCATAACATCCTGTGTTTGTTATATTTTTAAAATTTTTCTTCTCATATATATATATATATATATATATATATATATATATATATATATATACATATACATATATAATATGTGTGTGTGTGTGTGTGTGTATGTGTGAGTGTGTGTGAGGGTGTGTTCAATACGTAGATGGTTGAACATTTAAGTAAAACAGGTACTGTAAGAAAACCGAATATCAAAATGAATTAATTCGACATTAAATATCCGGAAAAAGTGTAGATATGTCGTAAAACAAAACAACCCATAATATTGTGTAGAGTCCTGGGTAATTGATGAGACTGGTTGTTACTTAGACTCTAATGTAGGCAACTAGAATTAAAAATAATCAGTGTTAAATTTTCTTATTATAATTGGGATCGTGTGCTTGTCTGTAACCGAAACTATATTACTACTCAAGTCACAGTTCCCTTAGTTATTTACGTCAAATTCGCCAATATCTTATCTATATCTAAACTTCAGTTATAGATAAAATTGTTTTACAATATTCATACTGTTGACCATATACACATCTATTAATAATGGACATTCGCTTCTGGTTTTTGTCTTTAACAAAAACTACGTCACTGCTTACGCCATACTACCTAAAATCGTCATAACATAGAATAAATGCACTCAAAATTTGAGCACGCAATGTTAGACATTCCTCATTGGTTTTTTAAACAAGTTTTAATAAAAACATACCTGGTATTATCTATCTATATATAGTTTGTTTTATTTTAATATATATCTAAAGTTATCAGAACTAAGTTTCAATTTCAATTTTTTATTTTTTACTCCTTTAATAAATTTGATGATTTTACTTTACTTATGATACTCTGATATTGAATTTTCAACTCCCATCCCATCATATGTATTTTACCTCGCCCAGAGGACCTTTTTTATTTTGCTAGTACTCATAATATGCTATTATATTTATATATAGAACAAAATAGAGGTTTACAGTGTGAACAGGAAGTCTAATTTGCATATTGATATTAACAATTTGATTTTAATAAATATTTGCTTGGTATTAATGATTTCTAATTGTTCGGTTTTATCTAAATGAATATGAGCAAATTTATCTTCAATGAATCTTGAAAGAAATCAATTGACAAGAAGAAATAATTGTAATTTCATTCATTACTTCCTAACTTAACAAGATAGTTAAATTATGAAAATTTGTCAATGAAAGACGGGAGGGATGAAAGAGTAAGTTTCAGTTGTTCTATTTTTCGATTATACACCCGTCTGTTTCAAATCTTATTATTTGTATTCTTATTTAGTTTCATTAGTTTTTCTAATTTAATGTAATATTTTATTACATTAAAGCATGAATACTTGTAACTGGAGGGTGCATATGTTTACAATTTAAAATAAAAATAATAAATTTCTTCCTTTATATACACTCCTTTCGTTATGAGACACATAGATCGAATATAATAATAATCAGGAAGTAAATACAAGAGAGGGGTGGTGAGAAATAGGGAGTGAGGTGGTTGGAGAGAAAGGAATGGATATATAGAGAGATGGAATGAAACGGGAGAGTAGGAAGAGGAAGATATAGAGAAGGACATGAATTGAGCGATAGGGAAAGGGAATAGACTGAAGAAAAAAGATGAGAGAGAGAGAGAGAGAGAGAGAGAGAGAGAGAGAGAGAGAGAGAGAGAGGTACATAGAGGGGAGGATATATACGAAGCGTTCGTGTTTAAATTCTTATCGTCCTAGGAAATGGTCACGGTGACCCGAGTTTAAATCTTGGACGAGGTTTTTTTTTTACTTCACATAGCGCTAATAGCTTTGGGAACCATTGAATCCAACTATTCTCCCTCCAGCTATGGGAAAATAGTGAAGACTTGAGTCCTTAATATTGGTTCGGCAACCGGTCCAGGTGAAGGAAAAATCTGAATTCAAACCTGTTAAATCCGCTTTGAAATAGACCTTATGCCGCATCCTGCTGGAGCTTGATAAACTTTGTTATCGCATATATATATATATATATATATATATATATATATATATATATATATGGGTCCCTAGAAATTGGAAGGTTACGGGTTCGATACCGGCCTCCGCCAACTCAGGACATGAGTAATAGAGATTGGTCAATCTGATCCGTGCGGAAAAGTCGGGAGGTGACGGTAGCTGTACCACTCCACTCCAGCAAAAACAATCCCCCTGGTTTAGCGCTAACGAAAAGGGTATAGACTCTCTTTATTGTTCGGCTGATATACACAAATTTTAACTATATATATATATATATATATATATATATATAATAAGATAAATATATAAAGGTTTTACATATCTATTTATTAGGTGACAAAGGAACATTCACGACCATATTGCTTTCATGCGATGCAATCATCAGGTGAAGATGTTTCAATGGTATCTATCGGTTATATATATATATATATATATATATATATATAATATATATATATATATATATAAAGACCCGATAGATACGGAGAGGTTATAAAGAGGAAGAACGAAGAAGAGAGAACAGACAGAAATGTTGACAGATACAGATATAGAGAAGTAGGAGTGAGAAGGAGGAAAGACGATCAGGATATAGATAGATAGAGAGAGATAGATAATGAAATGGATGGAGAAACAGAAAGAAAGAGAGATGAGGAGAATGAGAGATGGAGAGAGAGAGAAAAAGGCACAGTTGATTGACGGCGACATGTTTCTCTCTAGTGTTAAAATTTGTTCTTTCTTTTTACATTATTAGAGACAATGATGGAAACTGAATCGAGTACAATTTGCCTCTGGTGAATCACGTTGTCTTTCCTAAAAGTCCTGCGGTGTTTCGATGGTAACGAGGTGTACACACCTAATAAGTGCATAGTCAAAACTCTGCTCGTAAGCAGCATAAATTAGTTTGCTCCCAGCAATGTTGGGAAGACCCTTGTTGTTTAAACACTCTTTTGTAGAAGCAATGCTTACAAACACGTGCTCGAGGGTAATGAAGAGCAAAATGTAGCTGTCCTTGGTAGCTGTCTTTCTTAGCGAATTCACATCAATTTATATATATTATATATATATATATATGTGTGTGTGTGTTTGTGTTGTGTGTGTTGTGTGTATACAGGGTCAGGCAAAAGGATCTGACACATTTGTAGGTTTAAAAATGCAAATCAAATAAAGAAACAATGATCTGACACATTTGTAGGTTAAATAAAAAGCAAATAAAGTAAAGAAACAAAAATGTGTTTTTATTTTCAAAAAGTACATATAATGCCATTTCTTTTTCATATAATGCCATTTTGTTTTGTTTCTTTATAATGCCATTGTTTTTCGTTTCTTTTTCAGTTGCTGCAATGAATTGGACTGGTGAGCATCACGCTTTCATTGTGGAAACGTTTATCAACATCATTTTGTATGGATGCATTTGAAGATCATTGTGAAGAATTCTTCGCAAACTTCTTTCGGAAAGTCTAAGAGCCTGCGCGCGTTTAAATGTAGAACGGAGTGGAGACTGTTGAACTGAAGCTCTTACCGCTGCCACATTTTCTGGAGTTCTGGCGGTGCGAGGTCGGTCGGTTGATTTTCGATTCAATGCAGTTCCAGTAGCTCTGAAGCTGGTAACCCATAACAAGATCGTGTTTCGAGCTGGTACGGGATCATGTCTACCAAGATTGAAGTGCAAACGGAACGCTCTTTGTGTTGCAGTTACATATTCGTTTGTTTTGATAAACGTTTCCACAATGAAAGTGCGATGCTAACCAGTTCAATTCATGGCAGCAACTGAAAAAGAAACGAAAAACAATGGCATTATAAAGAAACAAAAAAATGGCATTATATGTACTTTTCGAAAATAAAAAACATTTTTTTGTTTCTTTACTTCATTTGCATTTTATTAAACCCACAAATGTGTCAGATCATTTTGCCTGACCCTGTATATATATATATATTTATATATTATATATATATATATATTATATATATTATATTATATATATAATATAATATTATATATATATATATATATATATATATATATACTAGCTAAAAATACCGGTCCAAAAATAGGAACACCAAAGTGAGTGGGAGAAAAAAAGATAGGTATCCAATTCGGTTCATTTTTTAATATCTCATAAAATAAAATAGGGGATGGGGGTAGACCTCGTAAAAAAATATTTTCCCCATATATATTTTTGTGAAAATCGGACCATTAATTGATTTTTCATAGTATATTTTAAAAATCCTCTTGTCGTAAGTTGTTTTTGGCTTCGTTAACTTTCAGTTGATTTAACAGTGCAAAAATGATAACATTGTTTTTCAATCATAATTTTGATAATTTCCGTTAGCTGAAAATTAAAAAAAAAATCATCAGGAGTTTGTTTAATGTTTCTTCTATCGAATCGAAGATGGACGCCTCTCAGTATCAGCGAATAAGTAGTTAACCAGCCATGTATTCGGGCTGTTGGTTGGCTGAGGTTTAAACCACGTGACCTCGCTTAGTCTATAAATGCAAGTGATGTATTGTAGCACACCTTATATGTCAAAATATTCCAACAAAGTGGTCACCCGATTAAGTATTCAACAGCCTCATTGATACTTAACTAGATATAGAGATGGTGAGAGAGAAGAAGTCATAATGAGTGAAGTTGGTTGTTTTGTTTTATGGCATATCAACCCTTTCCGGGTTATTTAATGCCGAATCAGGTCATTTTATTAAAAAAAAGTCTAGTTGTTTTGCAGAATTATTTTCGTGTATGACAACGTTTTCTCCGGTTTAGCTCAGTGGGCTGAGCACCCGTCTCGGAATCGCAAGGTCTCGGGTTTAATACCGGTCCTCGCCGACTCAGCGCATGAGTAGCACAGATTAGGTACTATTTTCTGTGCTGTAAAATCAGTAGCTAACGGTATGTGTAGTGCTCCACCTCAGCACGAACAATCTCCCTGGTCTAGCGCTAGAAAAAAGGGGGATATACTCCCATGCTGTCTGGCTGATACCGACAATAGGTCATTCTAACAACTTAATTTATGACTTTGTTTAGGTGTGTATGATTTTGGTTTTAGGTGTCGATAATTTTTACTATGTTTATGTTTATGTGTATGTATACAAGGTATCTTTAAAAAAGTATCGAGATTTTTCGTACTTTTTGACACACATTGTATTCTGAAAAAAATAACATTCTATCATTCATTCATTTTTTTCAGTATACAAGGTGCATCAAAAAGTGCCAAGATTAAAGCTGCATTTACCAAGATAGAAATGAACAATGAATCAAACGTTAATTTTTTTTCAGAATACAATGTGTGACATAAAAGTGCCGAGTTAGAAGCTGTATTTACCAAGATAGAAATGAAGAATGAATGGAACGTTATTTTTTTTCAGAATACAAGTGTGTCAAAAAGTGCAAAAATTCGTGATACTTTTTGATACACCTTGTGTGTGTGTGTGTGGTGTGTGTGTGTGTGTGTGTGTGGTGTGTGTATTTAATTCCTGTTAAAACACAGTTTGACAAAGTGCCAAATTTAAATATTGAATGTTAAATTTTCCTATATGTTTTAACAATCGTTTGTGAATCATTTATGTTCCGGGCGATCAAAGCTCAAGACCTATTTGATTGCGATCGTGTTGAAACTCTCTAGGGCAAAGGGACAAAAACCACTGATTTTTTTCCAACTATCTGACGGGGGTGATGAAGAAAGGCAGACTGTGTGTGGTGTGGTGTGGTGTGGTTGGTGCACTGGTCACTCCACGAAAACAAAGCCGGAGAAGCGTTGCCAGACAATTCACACATAATGCTTGCTTGGCTCGAGATCAGTCATCTCGAGTATTTGGCAGTGTGATCCGAAATCGATAATTGCGGAAAATTACATTTGAAATATGAGGCGGGGATAGTGTAACGGTTCAAGCTAAATAGAATGGATTCGAGGAAATCGGGTTCAAATCCCAACACTGTCAGTTTAAGTTTACTTTTCCCTAAAATCGATGGGAGAGGCACACATATCTGCCCGTGGTGTAATGGTTGCTGTCAAAGGAAATGGGCACGGCGATCCGAGTTCCAATCCTAGACGAGGCTGCTTGCATTTCATATGGCACTGATATCCTTGATAAAGGCATGAATCCAATTATTCTGCGCCTAACTATGGGTAAGTACTAGGGCGGATTAGGCTCTTCAACCTTGGTACGGCAACTGGTATAGGAGAAGGAAAACTCTGAATTAAAACCTGGTAAACTCCGCATGAAAATTGACCTTGTGTCGCATCCTGTTCGTGCGGATGAGTTGGTAAATACATATGTAGGGGTTATTTTCCCATTTGCCTGAGGAGTTATATGCCCGCTGGTTGTCGTTTGTTCCCATTAGGCGACCTCTGGTATTTAAACGGCTATTTCAAACTTCTCTTCCTCTTTTCTACCTCTCCTCGAAGGTACCCACATGGGTTAGACAATTGTCATTACCTTCTCGTTGTGGCTTCGGCCCTCAACGCCGGCTACTTTTCACTGTAAGTGATTTATACAGCATGGACTATTGTCAGTCTCATGTCTGTACCTTTATATTATGTGACTTTTATGTATGTATGTTTATGTACACTATTCTATCTTCAATTGTTTATGTATCTTGTTTATTCATGTGCTGTATTATATAAAATGTTTTGTCTCAGAAATATGTCGGAGTTGTATGTTCAATTATGACTTTGAACCTTACATATATATAACCTATCCCTCCAGTCATAGATATCGATGCTACTAGCGAGACATGATGATTATGATGTTGATGATGATGATGATATACTCATGTAGTTCTTTAATAGTCATCGTCCCAGGAAATGAACATTGCGAACCGAATTCAAATCCTGGACGAGATTGTCTGCATTTCACATAGCATTAATACCCTTAGTGTTGTGGCCTGGTTAGGGGCCAGAATAAATTCACAAGACATAAAATAAGTTAAACAAGTATATTAACAAAGAAAAGTAGTAAAGACATATACAAATGAGAAGGTTTCTCGCGAGGCGGTCTTATCAACTGTCCGCTGAAATATTGACTCTCAGAAATTGCTGCTATTTATAATTGAAAGAGTTCATGTGTGCGTGGTAAATTAACCTAACACTTAGGAAAGGCAGGAATATAATCTCCCTCCAGCTATGGGTAGATAGTAAGACAGATTGGACTCTTTAACCTTGGTATAGCAACAAGTATACGAGAACGAAAACTCTGAATTCAGCTCCGCTTTACAAAAATGTTTATATTGTATCCTGCTCGAGTGGAGGGTTTGTAATTCGTATATACTCGTGTAATAAACGACTTTTAAACAAAAAAAGACAGGGTCCTTAATTACATGAAATTTGTTGGATTATGTATGGAATATCCAAGTAAACACGGTAGGCTACATCAAAGTCTACACTACATTGTTTAGTTACAGTATTATATTGATTGTGATTGCATTCATGTGGTTTAGAAAGTATAAATGTTTGAATGTGTTCTCGGTATGTCATTGAATATTGAAGATATTTTTGCAGGCTAGTATAGAGGTCGTTTATTATACGCAATATATGAAACAAATTTTGGACCATATGACCTTTAGCCACCCCTTTTTGATCTCGATTAGGAAATGACATGTTTTTCATTTACACCATCAATATCCGGTTGTTTTAACATACGATTTTTAGGCTTTTTAACAATTATAAAACTAACCCCTAACCCTAACCCTTAACCCTAACCCTAACCCTTACCCCGAATCTTAACCTCTAACAAACAACCGAATGTTGACGGTGTAAATGAAAAACATGTCCTTTCTTAATCGAGATCAAAAAGGAGTGCCTAAAGGAAATATGGTCCCATATTTTTTACTGTAAACGGTGAAAGAATGAAGGAAAGATACGCAAAGTGCCCTGTTCCTAGAATAACAAAGAAACTACCACGTGGTGTCCGTTGTCAATTTGGTCTGGCTTCAAGACTAAACGAAGACAGAATACACAACAAATGGTCTTAGCACTAATGGTCAAGTGATGTTATTGGGTGTTTTCCTCCTCAGCTGGTAAATAGCCTCACCGACACAGCACCTAAGACTTCCCGCATTAATTTTTACTATGTTTATGTTTATGTGTATGCGTATATATATATATATATGTGTGTGTGTGTGTGTGTGTGTGTGTGTATGTGTAAATAATTAATTTATTAATTTGCCGAATACGTTACACTTAAAAGCATATAAAGTAAGTCGTCGGGGTGGCCCAAAATCGGTATTAGCCGGACAGAGAGGGAGTCTATCCCCTTTTCACTAGCGCTAGAGCAAGGAGATTGTTTTGGCATCTGAGGTGGAGCACCACATCTACAACCAGCTCCTCACTTTACCGCACATATCCTTGTGCTACTCATACGCTGAGTTGGCGAGAGCCGCTATCGAACCCGGAAACTTCTGGTTCCTAGTCCGACGCTTTAACGACTGAGAGCATATAGCCACAGCCATACATAATTATGATGAGGATGCGTTATTTTAATTTTATTTTAATGGGTGTATGTATTTACCAACTCCTCCGCACGAGCAGGATGCGGCACACGGTCAATTTTTATGCAGAGTTTACCAGGTTTTAACTCAGTTTTCCTTCTCCTAGACCAGTTGCCGTACCAAGACTAAAAAGCCTAGTCTGCCCTAATATTTACCCATAGTTGGCGGGAGCAGAGTTAGATTCATACTTTTCTCAAGGGTATTTTAGTGCCATATGAAATACAAATAGCCTCGTCCAGGATTTGAACTCATGTCACCGTGGCAATTTCCTTCGATGATAACCATTATACCACGGTTATCTCCTCCTTTTAATGGGTGTGGTTACTTGTTTACAAATGTAAAGATATATGGCGCGTAAGCGGCTGCACTTAAATCGAGTGAATTTTGCTGACAAGTGGAACTTAAATTTGTATTAATGAGCCTTTTGATGATCTAACAAGACAAAGAGGACAAAAGCCACATAAAAGCAAGAAGCATTTTCATCCGGTAGACATTTGGACGGTCAACCAAAACATTCAGGCTAACGTGGCGAACGTTTTAGACTGCGGTATCGTAGTAAGTGATCTCAAACTCCAGTCCTGGTTACTTTTGGACTTATACGTTTAGGATAGGTATAATTATCCCCATTTCCACAAGTGTTTAAATAGTAGCATTAATGTTCTTCTACAAGGATGGATTTGGCATTAAATAACCCATGAATGTTGATATTATTAAATTTTGAATTGAACACAGTAATTCCTTTCGCCGTCAGCAAAGTCTCTACCAACTGAGCACGTTCTTCTCACTTCCGTCTTTCCAACACCCAAAACACAGCAGTCGTCGAATTTCACATCTGTCCCAAACACTTGCTTTTTTGCTGACTGACAGTATCAGCCACTGTCCGTTTTTATCATCGCTAGGCTACCCTTTATGCAAATTCCGATTCGTCCCATCCGGGTCTCTGGTGCATGGCACAAGCGATTCTTTACCGTTTATATCGGGGAAATTGGCCATGCCCATTACAGATATCCCATTAAACAAATAATTCAATTGTATAGGATACAGAAAATTATTTTGACAATCATTTTTGTCAGGACATTACAAAATGATTCATTTGGCATATAGATAGGATCGAAACATTATCACTTCGTGCGGCGTAGTAAAAGAGATCGAACTATAATGGCACGTATACGTTCACTTTGGGAATAATACCCTGGGGAAAGGTATGGATCTCTTCATTCCCTAGGGATTAGTTAAATATTCCCAGCATTTTCATTCTAGAAATCTAGTATTGGCATTAAATAACCCACGATGAGTTATATGCCATTAAGTAACGGAACCGACACCAAATGTTGCATATTCTATGAATGTAGCCACGAAGTTTACATTAATAACTAAAAGTTATTAACTTTCAGAGAATGCTCTCAAGCACCCGCGATGCCTGCTGTGCTTGAAGAACATTCGAGAACAAGACGGCGAAATTACGGCGTAATTATACCCCAGGGAATGTTACAACGCATGAACGGTTTAATAAAAGCAAAAGTTATTGCAAATCATTCCATGTCATGTCTGATTCATAGAAGCCAAGTGGCTCACTTCACGATTCTATCCACAAGCGATGAACAACGCTCTTCATAGACGATGATGATGATACCACTTATCTGAGAGCGATGATCAGAAAATCCTAATATTTTGCAACCGGTTCAACTCGAGTATCATAAAATCCGTGCTATCATGGGTAGGTCATAAGAAACAAGACTTACTTTTTTTTAAAAATTACGATCGTGTCTTTTTTATTATCACACTATACATTTAAAATTGCTTGTTTTTTGTTGTTGTTTTTTGTTTTTTTGTTTTTTTTTTCATTTAATTGGTAATCATACGACGCCGTCTTATTTCTTAGAGCCCGAGAAAATAGAATCATAATTGACTAATGATATTATGAATTTATATGAATTCTATCTGAAAATTCTATTTAATATACAGTAGATTTTTGCATACAGACACACACACACAAACACACACCCACACACACACACACACACACACACATATTATATATATATATATATATATATAGAGAGAGAGAGAGAGAGAGAGAGGGGAGAGAACGAGAGGGAGAGAGAGATAGTAAGAGACTAGAATAGATATGTTGATAGATAGATAGATAGATAGATAGATAGATAGATAGATAGAGACTGGGATAGATAGACATATGGAAACATACTGAAATAAATAGATATATACAGAGAAAGAAAGATAGTTAGATAGATAGATCGTCATCATCATCATTATCATTATGTCGCGCATGCAGCACGGGTATCCATGACAATCTTTCGCCAACCTTCCCTATCATTCATTGTACCTGGGAGCTCCTCTGCGGAGCATCCAGCATCTTCACATAGCTGGTCAATGTATGTCCTTGCTGGGCGCCCCACACTTGCATCTCCATGTGTTGGCTTCCACAGGAGAATGTAAATAGATAGATAGATATAAACAGACTGAGATAGAAAGATATGAACATACTGAGATTGATAGATAAATAGATAGATCGGTATGAACAGAATGAGAGTGAATATATATATATATATAATATATATGGTGTGTGTGTGTGTGTGTGTGTGTGTGTGTGTGTGTTGTGTGTGTGTAGATATTAACAGAGTGACATAAATAGATATGAACAGACTGAGATAGATAGATAGATAGATAGATAGATAGATAGATATGCACATGCTGAATTAGATAGATTGATAGAGACGCATATACTACGATAGATAGATGGATATATAATGACGTTTGAAAATGCATAAAATCGATGAAAATAAAATTCACGGGTCTGACTTTATAATTAAGAAATAAGTCAACATTTTGATTGTATCTATTGATCATTTTTATCACTTCTCTGGCAATACGAAATGCAAATATACTTTTGTTGATTCATATAATATGACATCATATGCAGATATGTCCATCGGTGCACATAATTAGATGCAATAATGCACATGCCTGTAGGTGCGAGCATGTCGATATGAGTATATACGTACAGGGTGACCAAAAAAAAAACAGAATCTAGGTTCTGCTATTCTTGGTCACCCTGTATGGATATGTCCTGGATGCACATATCTAGGTGCAATAATCCATATGCATGTAAATGCAAGCATGTCTATATGAGTATATATGCATGTATTCATCTTTCTCGCCCGCGTTTGAACACTCTCTTCACGTGATTTTAAAAAATTTATTTTTTCGAACATTTCAAAAATTCTCCGCTTTCCAACGAATTTCATTTAAAATAAGGATTTACTCTGAGAAAGGTCGAATCTTCTTTGTGTGCGGAACATTTCTACATTTTTTCTATTATTATTATTATTTCATTTCATTTGGTTATTTAAAAATAATAATAGTTTGAATAATGTACAATAAACTCCTGACCGAAACACGTGTAAGAAAAAATTGATTAAAATATCCTATTTTATCCATTCTATGCTTTCTTTCCTTTGTTTCTTTTTTCAGAATACCGTCGGATTCACTTCCATTTTCATTTTACATATGCATGTATGTATAAGTTCCGGCTGCACAGGTGCAATAATATATATATATATATGCAGATGCAAAGTTGTCTATGTGAGTATATATGTATACAAGTACAGGGTGTTCGGGGTAAATTTGACAATTTCCTAAGGAAAAAGAAAAAGTGCTTGGTAACTATAAGATTTCATGGATTGTATAGAAATTCAACAGGCACGGGAATTACACTACTGTCAATAAGTTTCACTCAAAATAACCACTACTAGCGTCGATCACAGCCTCAATCCTGCTCTGATGTTACAGTTTCCCTGGGAAGGGTTTCCAAAACTACCTTAATTCTGTCGATTAACTGGGCTTTGTAGTACTGTCACGGCGATTGGTGTCTTTCGCAAAAGCGCCACATACATAGGGTTAAGATCTGGGGAGTTCAGAGGCCAAACATTGGGACTGGAGTAGTCGTAACAATTCGCTGACAACCATTTTTGACTTTTCCCAGAGGTGTAACAGGGGGCCGAATACTGCTGTCATACATATGGCCTACCATTTTCTACCCTTGTTATCTAGGGCTTGACTACAGTGTTTAGCAACTCCCCGTAGGCATCCGAGGGCCCTCCAACTTTTTTCTGCAGATTTTCAAGGAATTCTACTGTACGAACGCAATCAGATCGTCTGTTATGTTGCTTTCTTCTAGGTACAGCCTCGTAGTCTCCATTTCAATTCTCCAATTCATGCCTGATTGTTTTTAGAGTATTCGAAGAGCATTGGACAGCAACCATAATCTCCTTATTTTGATGGCCGGCGCAGATCATCATCATACAAGTTATTCTCTTCCATGATTCAAGTAAGTTCCAGTCATCCATTCTATCTGTCATCACT
This sequence comes from Doryteuthis pealeii, assembly GCA_023376005.1. NCBI lineage: Eukaryota > Metazoa > Mollusca > Cephalopoda > Myopsida > Loliginidae > Doryteuthis > Doryteuthis pealeii. The sequence continues at coordinate 9,886,083 of CM042153.1, read as the reverse complement.
TATATGAATGAAGAAGGGTCCAAGCTTTTAAATGATGTGTAGTGTGCGTCAATACCTTCAGACTACGGAGAAAAATAACCAAATATATATATTTAACATTTATCTCGAACACCCTGTATGTAGATGTCCTGTAAAACATGTGGACTTTGTATGTTCTTGCTGCATAAAAGTGTGCCGAACAGCCGGGGGTCTCAAGATTCACATGAAGCTGATGCGTATACAACACCTGTCGACTCAGTCAACACCGATCGTTATGTGTGCCAGATATTTTCTAAGTTATGCAAGACTTTGGCAGAATTGAAAAGTCATATAGGTGCTAGGGCTTGACGTGACTAGCCGGTTGATTGGAGCGGCCTCTACGACCCTCCGTCGGTTGAACATGCACAAAGGTGTCAAAATTAGGGTGACCCAGAAAAAAAAAACAAATTATTTATTTATTTTCTCATTAAATTAACCTTAAACCCCAACCCCAACCCAACCCTAACCCTAACCCTAACCCCTAACCATAACCCTAACCATAAACCCCATAGTTAAAATTAAGTTTTATTACAAAATTTGTAGGTTCTGTTTTTTCTGGGTCACCGGTATACAGGGTGACCCAGACAAAACAGAACCCAAATTATTTATTAATTTTCACATTAAACTAACCCTAAACAATAACCCTAACGCTATTCCTAACCTAACCCTAACCGTAATGCTAAACCTTAACCCTAGATCCCCATAGTTAAAATTAACAGTTTTATTACAAAATTTGTGGGTTCTGTTTTTTTTCTGATTCACCCTAATTTTGACACCTTTGTGCAAGTTCAGCCCCTCCGTCTAGCTTACGCAAGGACCAAATTGTTGAGTTGCATGTCATGGAATGCTCAGCCATTGCTTACTCCTATCCATGACAAACGTAGTTGTTATGAGGCAGTAACTGTGATTCCTGCTATACGTCATTATGTTTTTTTTTATCCTTTCATAAATATATTAGTGATTGTGAGTCTTCAAGATAAGCTCACTATTCATATCAGTACATGAAGATATTATGCTTATTTGGACACTTAATTCATTTACTGGGAGCTTACTGTTCTTCAAATCTGTCTTGGTATGTCTGCCTTGTATAAATATTCACGAACTATTAAGCAAGAGAAATTAGATTTGCAATATATATTCGTCTCCATATAATGATGATAATAATAAGCCATAGTAACAGTAATATTACTCAGACTTCTGATGCATATCAATAGAAAAAGATAGGCGTTAAATCCGCTTCTTAATACTTAGACTTAATACTTAATACTTAGACTTAATACACAGAAACAAAAGCTCTATTTTAACACTGCATATAAAAATGAATATAGATAAAAATAGATGAATGAGTCAAAGTGAAAGTGAAATACTTTCCTACCCAGAACATCTGACAGTCCAGAAGATAGACATTTTGTTTTGCCTCATCATGGCAATCTGCACATCCAATCACAGTGAAGGGAAAAGGATCTTTAAAAGAAAGAATCGCTTTCCATTTAGTAGCTCTCTCTGGCAAGGTTTGAATGTAAGACTCGGTTGACTGGATGGATTCATAGGGACCAAATGCCGAGGCAAATCTTCCACCATTTTTACTGGTTCGGGAAAGGAATGCAGAAGTCTTTCAGCTGGAAAAAAATAAATATGTATTATCTGCGTTATTCGGACTATTGTCCTCATCTTCATTGTTATCTGTACAACGTTTTCAGCCGATATGCCCTCTAGCCTTCTTCAGGTATTTCTTGTCAGACTCGGGAACCTTCTTTTCGGATTCGGGAACCTCTTTTTTTAAATAATAATAATAATAATAATAATAATAATAATAATAATAATAATAATAATAATAATAACATATATCCACAGGTCCTGCTAGTAATAATAATAATTTACTGTTCGTCAAATCTGTCTTGGTATGTCTGCCTTGTATAAATATTCACGAACTATTAAGCAAGAGAGATTAGATTTACATTATATATTCGATGATAGTAACAGTAATATTACTCAGACTTCTGATACATATCAATAGAAAAAAGATAGCCGTTAAATCTGCTTCTATTAGAGACTTAATACAAAGAAACAAAAGCTCTATTTTAACACTGCATATATATTTGAACAATTATATCTAGGATGAACATCATACTCACCTTCATAGGAACGCTGTGATAGCGTTCAGTCACCAGACAAAAAAGACAGAGTGTAACCAAATACACTCTGTAGAAACTGACAAGACATGATCAAGTGTTCAGTATATATGGATAAAGATATGCACACTACAACCATCAGTTAATCAAAATCCTGGAAATAGACTTGACCATGCCACATAGTAGAATAGCCCCAACCTGCTTTTCGAACCACTTACCAAGTCTGGATTCTTAGAAGCAGATTCAACTTGCAACACAGTTGAATACTAATCAGTCTACGCAAACTCACCAGTGCACAGCGAAAAGTATTCGAACCTGTGATGGTATTTCCCATTAGAATTCGAATCCAAAGGGCAATGCTCTCACAGGTTCGATTTCTGTTCGCAGAAGCAGATTCAACTTGCAACACAGATGAACAATGATCAATCTAGACAAGTTTCTATATTACAAACTGTTCTCGTGGTACAATGTGTAACAAGCTATTAGTATTGAGGGAAACAGTCAGCACTTGTCGGGAAATGGTTAACGTCGTAGGAAATCGACACTGCGAGCCGAGGTCAAGTCCAGAATGAGGATATTTGCATTTTACATAGCGCTAATACCATTGCGAAAGGTATGAATTCATCTATTCCTTCTCGAGATATGAGTAAATAGTGGGACAGACTGGGCTCTTATTATGGTAACCGGTCTAGGAGAAGGAAAACTCTGAATTCAAACCTGTTAAACTCCGATTAAAACTTGACCTTGTGTCACATTCTGCACGTGTGGAGGGGTTGGGTGAATACATATTGTGAAACAATGGTTATGACGTGGAACCATGATGGTGGTTTGAGTCATTAGTTAGGGAAAAGTTTGAGTAGTGGCGTAATCAGTAACGGAAGAATTTGAATGATGTTTCAACAAAGACGCGTGGACAAGGAATGAGTTTTGATGGAATATACGTGGTGAAGGGGTGAAAGGAAGAGTGAGGTGAGGATAGTGAGATTCAGCCTGGCTGACGAAGGGTTAAGATGGGCTGATGCCGGTCTTCTCCGCTCGGTGATCATGGGCTAGATAAAATAAAAGCTTTAAACAAAAAATGTCTTGTTAATTCAATTGCAATGACCAAATCAGCCCGTAGTCCGAAGAACAGCCCTTATTTAAGAAGAAATTACTTAGAAGTCAACCAAACTAGACAACAAGATGGCAGCCGGAGATGAATGAAAGAAAGCAAGAAAGAAATAAGATCTCCTCACCAAGTAAGTCTAATCTCTCTCTCTCTCTCTCTCTCTCTCTCTCTCTCTCTCTCTCTCTCTCTCTCTCTCTCTATCCCCGAAGAACTCACTCTCACTCACACCAATTAGCGATGTCAATGTGGGTATGTGACAAGTATCACATTTGGTACCGTGGCCAACATAGTATCACATTTGGTAAGTGCGCAACATATAATCACAATATTCAATTAAACAAATTGTTAGTTCGATTTTGATTTGGGAAACATTCGTCGTGTAACGATTATCATCGTGGAAAAATGTAATCGACTACCTGAGTATGAATCTTGGTCGAGGTTGTTTGCGTATTACTTCGCGCTTATGTTCTTAGAAAAAGCATGGATCCATTTCTTCCCCGCTCCAACGATTGGAAATTAATAGGGCACACTGGGATCTGTAGCCTTTTTTGTAGTTCTTTTTCTCTTTTGATACCAAAATCTAGACATCATCCATGTACATAAAGTAATTCTGTTTTTCATATGACTTTGTGAATTTGTACCTCCTTGTATATTTTTAAGTATATAGTTGAGTGACATCATTGCTCTAACAAATAAACAAATAGGTAGTGACACTTTGGATTAAAACTGCCATTCGGCATTGTGTGCATTCATATTTTCTATTGTTTTTGTGACGAAAATCTATTACTTTATTATTATTATTATTATTATTATTATTATTATTATTATTATTGAGTTTTTCACACCAGCATAACCTGATGGTAATTCACTGGAGCCTCAGTGAAAACAAATCTCCTAAAGTCTCCAGGACTCTTCTGGGTATACTAGCCGTTCTTAACAATGATGTTGTCTGGATGGTCACAGTATTATTATTTCTTCATTCCCAGAGAGTTTTCACACCAGCCTTCGTTGGTGGTTCACTGGGGGCTGAGTGACAACAAGTCTCCTCAAGTCTCTAAACAACCAGTCTAGAGGACGGAAAGCTCTGAATTCAAACCAGATGTAGTAAATAAAAGTAAATTCTGAGGTGTTGCCTGTTGTAACTGTCAGCCGAAGAATTCTAGATGAAGATGAAAAAAAGAGATTTGGGTTTGGAGATTAGTCCATTTATATAATTAGCTGCTCATGCTTATTGGTCTGACCTATCGATCAGAAACGAGCCACGGCAATATGAACGCAATGTCGGCCGAGACAACTATCGCAGTCTGAGCTTGAAGTAAGACGGTGCTAGTAAGAAGAGAAAAGTGTTTAAATAATATCCAAAGAAAAGAAATTTCTGCTCCCAAAACCGATATATATATATATATATATATATATATATATATATATATATATATATATATATATATATCGATTTCAGAGGCAACAATTCTTTCCTACAGGAATGGAGGTAGCTTGAAAAGTCTAGCTACACTGTGGAGACGTGATACGACGAAACACAGTCTTTGATTGACTATATATATATATATATATATATATATATATATATATATATATATGAGGATTGAAGGATTGAATAAATCCGACAAAATGTGATTGAAAATATAGGAAATGTGCATATAACAACACAGCAACTAAATCTAATTGATAAGCTTTTTCAAACTTTTATTGAGATAAATACTTGAACATTCAAAGTCAACCGACTGATCCCGTAAAAACACATTTCCCCACATACTAAGCACACTCCTATTTTTCTCATTCCTCTATACCTCACACCAAATACCTCCCCTCTCTCCTCCTTTACCAAATTACATTTTCATATATATATATATATATATATATATATATATATATATATATATATATATGGAGTCTGTGATGTTTCTGACCCTGTATTACGTCAATCAGCTGAAACATATGAACACGCAAAAATGGCATATATATATATATATATATATATATATATATATATATATATATAATATATATAAGAGAGACAAACAGACAGACAGACAGACAGACAGAGAAAGAGATAGAGAGAGATAGAGAGGGAGAGAGAGAAACGGGGGAATAATATTGACACTCCCTTTTAATACTAGGCTTTGTTATTATGGAAATAGAAAATTAAGTTCCCTATCGTTCGCGGATTTAGCCCAAAATCAAGATGAAGGCAGCAAATCGAGTAAACATTATTGAGACCAGAACAGGTTCCTCTATCAAAAAAATTCAATGAAGAAAGATGGTGTGGGTTACTTCTTGACTAAACTACTTTTATAATAAGCACTATTATTATAGTAACGGTGGCTGAAATTTTCTACCAGTCGCATAAAGAGTGTTACATGCAAAGGGAGGTAATCTCACAAAGAAGATAATTCGAATAAACATACTTGAGCAAGGTTGGTAGCACGTGGTATCGACCGACCTCGACGGGTCCGAACCAGGGGGATGGGATTTGGTACAATAGCGTCTAGACGTTTTCATCAATAGGTTATACCATAGTGTTACTTCAGAAGGCATAAATACGTGACAGGACAACATTCATAAAAAGCGTTCACGATTTCGGTTAAGTTCGTGAAAGTTTTTTAAATGATATTTCCGATGACTAGTATTATTTGTATTATTTTGACTATTGTCCTCATCTTCATTCTTATTTTTACAACGTTTCGGACGATGTGTCCTTCGGCCTTCTTCAGATATTTCTTGTCGACGCGGGAACCTTCTTGGATTCGGAAACCATCACGTATTCGGGAACCTTTTCAAACTCGGGAACCTTCTTGTTATAATCGGAAGCCATCACGGAACTTTGAATCCAACTCTTTATTCAGTCAACGGGGGTATCCTGTTCTCATTCCGTTAACCATAGCTGGGGTACAGGTGTTAAGCTGTGTTAATTATTATTCTATGATACTGCTGCCCCTAACAATGAAGATAAGGAAATAGTTCGAATAATACAAATAATACTAATTATCAAGCCCCAACCAAAAAGAAGCAGAGAAATAGTATTTCCTATGACCTTAAAGCAAAGAATTTTCACATAGTTATATGGTTTCAAGTATTTTTATATAATATTAATAATTTTCCAACATAGCTATTTGACCTAACAGGTACTACCACATTTTCGAGTGCCCCAGCACTTGAGCTTTAACACCGCTTGCAATGTAGTGTCCTACACAGAGCCCCTCTTTTTTGGAGTGGCCTTATACATCTGCAAGAGATTAATTCGGCGTATTCACAAACAAATGGGACTTTGTATTTAAACAATCTTCCTGTGCATATAAGTAAATTACCTTTTTTGGTTCAATAAACAAAACTTGTATCGTCCTTGATAAATAACATACCAATGATGACAAAGTAATGACAAATTATACAATAGACACCTACTTAAAATAAAAAGTAAAGTCGTTGGGGCGGTCTAATGTCGGTATCAGCCAGACAGCGAGGGGTCTATCCCTTTTTCTCAAGCGCTAGACCAAGGAGATTATTTTACCCTCTGAGGTGGGGCGCCACACCTATTATCAGCTCCTCGGTTTACCGCACAGATCCCTGTGCTACTCATACGCTGAGTTGGCGAGGGCAGATATCGAACTAGGAACCATAATAGCAGCAAAACATAAATCATTGGATCTGTCATATATGACAAAAGTGGCTTGGACAGGATTGAAGATAAATAAAATCGAAAAAGATGAAAAGTGGATAAGATTTTAAAAATGACAAAAAAAAAAAAAGAAATTAAATATCAGAAGATGAAAAATGGAAAATATGGAAAAAAAGGGGGGAAAATTGAAATAATGAAGAATGGAAGAAATGGAAAAATTGAAATAGAAAGAAAATGAAAAGAATCAAGAAAATGGAAATAAAGTGATAAACATGAGAAAAATGAAAAATATTGGAAATAAAATATGAGAACAATCGAGAAAGGAAAAAAGCAAATGATGAAAAGAAAAAATGAGAAAAAAATAGAAAAAGATGTAACGAAAGGAAAAAATTGAAAGAAAATAAATAAATAAAAAATTCAAAAACTGTTGTTTTTTTTTAATTTAAGAAATTGAAACAATGAAAAAGAAATAAAAAATAATGAGGAGAAGGAAAAATGGAAAAAGATGAACAATAGAAAAAAATGAAACGAATGGAAAATAGGGTAAAAAGGTGAGAAAAATGAAAAATGAAAAAATAGATAATAAAAAGAATGAAAAGGTAGACGAAATGAAAAAATAAATAAAAAATAAAAAAAATGAGAAAAAATGGACAAGAAAGGAAAAAAGTGAGAAAAAAAATTAAATTAAAAATTGAAAAAATGAAAAAAAAATAGAATGGAAACAATGAAGTAAATGGGAAAAATAAATAAGAAATGAAAATAAAATAAGAATGAGAAAAATGTTCGGATTTACAGCGAAGATTATGGAAATAGAAGAATAGAAAAAATGAAAATAATTGGAGAAGGTAAAAAGATGAGAAAAATAAAAAATAAAAAGAATAAAAAATTTAAAAAAACAAAAAAACAAATAAGAAAATTAAAAAACAATGAAAATAAATGGACAAAAATTAAACAAAAGGAAAAAAGTGAAAAAAAAAATGTTTAATTAAGAATGAAAAATAGAAATAAAAACAAAACAATAGAAATATATAAGAAATAAGAATAAAATAAGAATGAGAAAAATATTCGGATTTACAGTGAGATCATTCATTGAAACGGCTTTTTGAATGAAAGTGTCATATTTCGATCCACGCATATTTGACTCATTGTTCGCTGATTGTTCTGTTTGTAGAACGGATGTTTACCCATGAATATCTATTCTTTCACTTTTATTTTTGTTAAGCAGGATCGGCGATGGTAAGGGTTAATTAAATTTGAGACAATATTCAAATCAATTGTTAACAAATAAAACATAGACTTTAGGTAAATAGCGCAAAAACCCAATTCAACAGAATAGAATTATAGATTCATAAAATTTACCCAAATACAGTGAATTATTATTCTCTGATCAATACCATTTTTCTTTCTCTTCCCCTCCCTGCTCTCTCTCTCTCTCTCTCTCTCTCTCTCTCTCTCTCTCTCTCTCTCTCTCTCTCTCTCTCTCTTTTTCTCTTTCTCTGTTTCTTTCTAGAACCATATATCTCTCCTTCTCTCTCTTTATTTTTCGAGGTATGTTTCTCTCTCTTTCTTCCCTTCTCGGAGAAGATATCTCTGTTGCTTTCTTTCCCAAAGCATCACTTTCTCTCTCACCCTCCATATCATTTCAAAGTACGCTTCCACCTTCTTTTTTCTTTATATCTCTTTCTCTATTTCTTTCTCGAAGTATCTTTCTTTTTTTCTTTCTTTCTTTCTTTCTTTCTCGAATTAGGTATATATTCCCCTCTTTCTTTCCGGAAGTATCGTTTTCTCTCTTTCTTTCTTTCTCGTAGTATGTCTCTCTCACTCCCACACGCTTTCTCAAAGAATCACTCCTTCCTCTCTCTCCCCTTCTCCCCCTCTCTCACCCCTCTCTCTCTCTCTCTCTCTCTCTATATATATATATATATATATATATATGTATATTATGATACTGGTACACGGTAATAAGCTACTCGAGTTTCACAATACCGTGTACCATTATCATAATAAATTTGCTCTACTCACGTATTGAGCACTTTATATTCGTTATATCGCTGTCTTATCATTGTGAAACATGAATCAAGAAACCATTGTGACCTGTTTCCCCAGTAATTTATTGTATTGAGCACTTTATATTCGTTATATCGCTGTCTTATCATTGTGAAACATGAATCAAGAAACCATTGTGACCTGTTTCCCCAGTAAGTCACCTTTTCCACAAATACCATATATATATATATGTGTGTGTGTGTGTGTGTGTGTGTGCGTGTGTGTGTGTGTGCATTTGAATGTGTGCGTGTACACGAGTACGTGTTCATGTTTCTTTATGAATATTTACATATATGATAGTGATAATGATTCACTTTACTCTGCCGCTGTAGTAGTTTGAAATCCCCTACCACAGCATTCAGCCTTTCGTTATTTAAAACGCTCTGTTCTTTCTTTGCGAAAGTCCTTATATTCCTTAATCGCTTGTCAGATCTTCTGGTTCCAAGTCCGGTATTAGGAGGTCCGCTCAGAGCTTACCAAGGATGTTTGTGCAGTTTTGCGAAGTAGTTATTTGACTTTACGGACCATATTACATTTAGGCACCCCTTTTTGATCTCCATTAAGAAAGGACATGTTTTTCATTTACACCGTCAATATCCGGTTATTTGTAAGGTGTTAGGGTTATGGGTTAGGGTTAGGGGTTAGTTTTATAATTTTTTTTTTAAATCTAAAAATCGTCTGTTAAAACACCCGGATATTGACGGTGTAAATGAAAAACATGTTCTTTCTTAATCGAGATCAAAAAGTGGTGCCTAAAGGCCATATGGTCAGACTTTATTAGAGTAAATTTCAGAAATTTTCAGGCTGGTGCTTTTCCAGTTTTTTGTAAAATAGTCACACCTATGTTGTTACACTAAATATATTGGAAATTTCACAGGGTTTCACCGATATCAATTTTGAAAATACTCATTTTGTAAAGTGAAAAAGACACAGGCATAAAGTAAAGATAGATAGATTGATAGATAAATAGATAGATATAGACAAACTTATATCTATCAATTTCAGTATGTTCGTGTCTGATATATGTCGGGAGCAGATCATGTTACGATTTTATGGGCCGTTCTTTAGACTTCAAGAAAGACCGCTTGTCCCGCGGAAATCCTTGGTAAAGAATCCTTTGGTTGTTTCTTGGTGCTCCTCAGTATTGCAAATCCTTCGCCAATGATTGAAAATGGACGTCTCTCAGTATCAGTGATTAAGTAGTCAATCAGCCGCGCATTCGGGATGTTGAGGTTTAAACCACTGGACCTCGCTAAGTCTGTGAATTTAAGTAGTGTGGAGCCGGGTTAGCTCAGTCGGTAGAGTGTTCGGCTAGAAACCACAAGGTTCCTAGTTCGAACCGGCCCAGGCTAACTCAGCAGATGAGTAGCACAGGGATCTATGTGGTAAAGTAAGGATCTGATGGTAGGTGTGAAGCTCCAACTCAGATGCCAAAACAATCTCCTTGGACTAGCGCTAGCGAAAAGGGGATAGACTCCGTTATAGGCTGATACCGACTTTAGGCCACCCCGACGACTTTATTTATTTATTTTATTATTGTAGCACGGCTTATATACTCAAAATAATCCAAGATAGATATCTAGAGAGAAATAATTCGTAAAAAAAAGTATGCTATTAATGCCATTACAATAATAGCTAGGTTTCTAGATAGATAATATAGATAGGGAATAAATTGACGTATATGAATCAGACTGAGATAGATTAAGGCCGGTTTTAAGACAATTTATGATAATCGACGTTAACCACAGTCGTGATTATATGACCATAGTGAGTTAATCCCAGGCATTACGGCACTGGAAGAAAAACAAGAACAATAGCATCTATTTTCTCTTATTTGCATTATATATATATATATATATATATATATATATATATATATATATATTATATATATATATATTATGGACTCTCTCGTCGATTGTAGACGCATGAGGCTTCACACACACAATGAACACCCACACAGTGATTTGTTTATAGTGGTGAAGGCTTGTGTTGGAGCATCCACACTTTTTGGCACATTGATAGGAAAGAATTGATGCATCAAGGGTTGCCACAAACCCAATCAACGACCGACCTCAGGAATTTTTAATTCAGAGTTATCCCTCTCCTAGACTGGTTACCTACCCAAGGTTGAAAGGCCCAGTCTGCCCTACTATTTAACCCATAGCGGAGTTATATATATATATATATATTATATATATATATATATATATATATATATATATGTGTTGGTTAGGAGGTTGATTTAGAAGGCTATCACAATGCAGTTTGGAATAAATAAAAAAATAATAATACGGTAACAATGGTGTTGTGTGTTGACCTGTATTTTTTATTATTTCTTGAATTTTCGAGGTAATGCCTCTTTATCAAAAGAATTGAACTGAAGCAGTTCAATTCTACTTCAGTTCAATTCTTTTGATAAAGAGGTATTACCTCGAAAATTCAAGAAATAATAATAAAAAATACAGGTCAACACACAACACCATTGTTACCGTATTATTATTTTTCATTTATTCCAAACTGCATTGTGATAGCCTTCTAAATCAACCGCCTAACCAATACATACACAATGCTTCAAGCAAATTATGAAAGTCTCTTATATATATATATATATATATATATATATATATATAATATATATATATATATATATTGAGACAGGTATCGCAGCTAGCTATTGTAGAATCTTTGTTTTCACTTAAAAGATCTATCTTCACTATAAAACATAATCCTATTTCAGGAAATAGATTTAAATGATAATATTTCATATAAGATTTTCAAAATGCTAAGAATTTTTTACAGAATTTGTTTTTGTATTTCAAGCGAGTAAAATTTGTGAGTATTTGAATTTTTTGTGACACGAGGCAATAATAATATAAACATCGAATGAGAAGGAAACACAATCAATGTAAAAACAATCGTTTAAGAACGTATGTCAGCAAGAATAGTAGTTTAAAACTAGTATAATTTTTTATTACCTATCTCTGTCTGTCTTTCTCTCTCTCTTCTCTCTCTCTCTCTCTCTCTATATATATATATATATATATATATATATATATAAACAAAAGCACAATCCTCAGAGATATAAGTATCCATTGCAATTCTCCACTTCTCGCCTGATTGTTTTCACAATGGTCAGGGAGCATTGGGCAGCAACCATAATCTCCTTATTTTGATGGCCGCCGCAGATCATCATGATACAAGTTATTCTCTTCCAATTATTCAGGTGGGTTCCAGCCATCCATTCTATCTGTCATCACATATGTCGGAAATAATTAAGTACATTTATCACTTCAATTTTACGTGTCTGTGTATTGTATTTATTTTTTTGTTTTTATAAGAAAAACTAAAGAAAGTTAAAGTTATTGTTATAGATACGATGAAGAATGTGAGATAGTAATTATTCCATCTAGAGTAAATTGTTGGGAATAGTGAAACGTAATCGCCACGAAAATGTAGCATAATGGTCGGGCCTTACCCGGGAACACCATATTTGTGGCCTTGTGTCAAACAGAAAGCTTAATGGATGTAGCATGATTCTCAGACCGTACTGGGTGGTCCTTTGAAGAATCGGCCCGAAAATAAATATAAACATTCGGGCGAGCAAGAAGATACAATTTATTTTGTCAGAAGAAAGGATGGTTGACCCGTTGACCTCTTAAGTGACACGTGCAATTTAGTAGATCAGTTAGAACATTCTAAAGGTTCCACGATGTTCTAGAAACTTCCACACCCATTTCTATATAATGAGGGAACCTTAGATTTTGGGGTCAGTTGGGCTACGAAGTTTGCCGGGGACAGTCGGGTTACGGAATTTGCCGAAGATAGTGGGCTTTGCTGAGGTTAGTCATAGGTGAGTGACTGAAAAACATATGTTAAAGAAACCGACTCTCTCTCTCTCTCTCTCTCTCTCTCTCTCTCTCTCTCTCTCTCTCTCTCTCTCTCTCTCTCTCTCTCTCTCTCTCAAGAACAATAACTTGCAGTGAATAAATTTATGAAAAGCAATTCCATCGTCCACTTCGTTACTACAGAAAATACTACGGGAGATGTCATCAATGAAATGAGATTCCCCTGCCCAAAGATACCCGTGGAGATAGAAAGTTAATTGACCGCAACGAATAACCACTTGACTTGTAAGGTGATACCCGTGCCTGACAATAAACTAAAGAAAAGAGGAAGGGTTCTTTCGTGGACTTTAAAGCATTTCTAGATTTTTCTGCGCTTGTAAACAAGCCAACGTGTCGACTCGTATATACAACTTGTACAAGTCCTAATAGTGCCGTGCATTTTGAGGCACTGTGAGACACGGTAAAACGCAATACGTTACAAAAATCTGAAATGAACAATTCACTATTTGTTTCTTTCTTTTAATTTTTGAGATGAGGTATTATTAGGATCATTCAGACTATTTTCCTCATCTTTATTGTTATCTCTACAACATTTCGGTTGATGAGCCCTCCGGACTTCTTCAGGTATTTGTTATCGGACTCGGGAACCTTCTCGAACCTGGGAACCTTCGCGAACCCGGGAATCTTCTCTTCGAACTCGGGAACCTTCTTGTAGTAATCGGGAGCCTTCACAGAACCCTGAACCCAATCCTTTATTCAATCCACGGGGTTATACTGTTCTCATTCCGCTAACCATGACTGGGTACAAATGTTAAGCTATGCTAATTATTATTCTATGTTACTGTCGCCCTTGACCAGGATTGCAGCCTAGAGATAACTGTCATTTAAAACTGTCTTAACTCAACCTCTATATCACCTACGCCATGTGTCCAATTGGAACAGTATACCCCCGTGGATTGAATAAATGGTTGGGTTCAGAGTTCTCTGATGGCTCATATAATACTATGCTGGGGCACGGTTTCAATTTATGGAACGATGCTCCGGCACAGTCGTTGAGTTGGATGATATCAAATATAATATTATAGTGTCTGAGGGTTATTCTATGCTGGTCGCAGCACAAATTATAGTACTATAGTGTCCTGAAGGAGAGCAGCTTCTCTGCGTTCTCATCAATTCGGTTGTGCTCGGATGATAACGAAATTACCTAAAGCTGTCAACGGGCCAACAAAACAAATAAACAGCAACCCTTATTGATATTTATGTACAAAATATATACATTTATTTATTTTTTATACAATGATTAATATTTGTATAATGTCAAAGGAGCGTGGATGTTGAAGGTAATTTCTTTGTCAGTTGACTGGCGATCTACAGCTAGTTATCTTTGGTTAAATTATCAATTTGATACCGAGTGGCAAGATGTCGGAGTGTATCGGCAAAGTGGTGGCAAGGGACCCGAGCTGTAGAGAGCTCTCGATCTGTGTGCCTGATTCCGGCTGACGGTTTGTTGTTTCAGCTTCGGGTCTTCCTTTTATGGGGTTCAGACCCCTCCCCGAACATACGTCTCTGATTGGCCAGCCAATAGAAACGCCGGACCAATGGCCCCGAAGTGTAAACATCGGGAAGGAGTAAAAAAATACCTCTTCACTTCTCTTTGATTGCCACTCGATAATATTAATTATTTGCATAAATGGCCTTGTGCCAGTCTTAGTTGTAATTTTCCTTTAGTTTTCCAAGTGCCAATTATTATTTTATTAATAAAATGTTGGAATTCTTCAGAAAATTTCAAAAGTTTTCAGGAATTTATTTATTTATTGTCAACCCGAGGTCAATTATTATTTTGTTTTTCAATTGAAACCCAAAGTGAACGATTGTTTCACTTATTTAAATCAAGAATTGGAATTCCTGATCAAATCCATTGTTTCAGGAATTTGCCTATTGTATTTTCTTCTTTTGAATTGACTGACAACCCAAAGTAAACTGTTTTATTTATCTAAATCAAAAATTTGAATTCTTTTCAAATTCTGTTGTTTTAGGAATGTGCCTTTTAGGAAACAAATCTTTGTTTTTTATGAATTGAATTTTTTTAAAAATATTATCATTATTATTATCTGGGTTTTTCTTATTTCTATACTACCTTACAAAAGTCAACTTTAACATTTAACAAACTATCCTAATTATTATCAAGTAATTAATTATTTTGATTTCATCCATGATCACTGCACGGGGATGATCAGGTATTAGCTCGTCTTCATCCGTGGCCGACCAGGCTCAAACTTCCGTCTTCACGCGTCGACGACCAGACTCAAACTCCTTACTAACTTCTATCACCTCTCACTCTTCCTTTCTCCCCTTCGCCACGTTAACATTCCAATCATCCAATCAAATCTATCCACGCGTATTCGCTGAATCAGCACTCAATTCAACACAATAGTTATACGTCATAACCATAGTGTTACACTCACTATTTGTGGTATAGACGTCTTAACATACAACGTATAATTCTGCATACGTCCGTGGTTCCATTGTTGGAAATTGGGTTATCTGCCCACCCGGAAGTCCGGACAATAGGGCACAGAGAGCATAGAACCCTGAATCAGCAGAACCAATACTGCAGCCACTAGCAGAAGACCTGAGTCGGCACGCTAGAGAAAGACGTCAACTCCAACAAGCAGACAACACCGAGACAACAAGATAAGTGCACACAATTCTCTTGTATAACCTTTATATATCCCGCCAGTAGAAATTCTCTGGCAAACACTTAAAGACATTTGCACAAGAATTGTATACACGCATTAATAACTAACCCCCTAATAAACTGTTAACCCATTTATAAACTTTATAATTTGCCTTGTCTCCTTCCTTTACGATTGAGATACTAATTCACCCCAGTATTTCTGTTACCATTTTTCATACCCATCTTTCGTCTTGTAGCTTGATCTTATAATATAATAATTGTTAAGATACTCGTGAGGTAATCAGGAGTCGCAAACAAATTGATTTTAGTAAATGTAAATTATGTGTGAAGAAGAGAGAAATAAATATTTTGGAAATATTTTCTGAAAGGAAAATCTGGTTGGAATGCATTTTGATTGTTTTCAATTCTAACCAGAAAAATTCTTATGTTGAATAATTTGAGGAAATAAGCAATACACAATAAAGTCGGGGAATTGCGTCACAAAAGGAATCAAGTGATTAACGATTATAATAAACTAGGGGAACCGGTATTCAATTGGCAGCTGGAGTGAGAATGGGAAAAGATACAATGTCAGCCGTTCTGTTTTCTTCCTTTCTCATTTTGACAATCTGCGACACCAGCCGAACCTAATCTTATGCTCTCTAGTACGACTATTCTGGTATTAAAACAGTTACCTATCTCTCTCTCTCTCTCTCTTCTCTCTCGTTTACTACAATTAGCGATCGTGAAGCCATGGAAGAATTCTCGATCTCTCTGTGTTCATCCATCTCTCTCTCCTCGTCGTCTGCTGCAATGAAGATGTCATCATCGTTGCCGCAAGATTGAGACTGAGGCGATGACAACAAGACAGACTCCGTCCTGCAACTAGCAGCTTCTATTTGGAAGATACATGACTCTTTGGATCTGACTGACTCTAACAGGCTTCGGGGGATGACACTTTCTCTACGGAGACATCCATCCCCACAAGTCGTTCTCTTGGTCAAGCAACCGGACGTTTAGGTCTGAAGTTGTCTCGCAGCAAGGAACCTGCTGTTGAGCCATCGACCAAACGTCCAGTAGTGATGAAGATCAGCCAGTTTGTTGATACGTATAGTACCCACCATGATATCTATGCAGGTCTACTTACAGTTCAAGATCGAACCTGCCGAGGACGTTTTCAACACGAAGAAGCAATTAAGACCAGCTATGCTACAGTCTGGCTAAGTAGTTATTAGTCGATGGCTGGTCTAACGTCTCAACTTGTTCTATCTTCTTAATCAAGGTGGCTCATTCTTCTTAAGATATTCTTCTTGAGACGTCTTTCGTTGATATTTGTTTTATGTAACAACACAAAACACTTCTTTCGTAAATACACATATCTATATATTTTCCTTAGATCCGGATCCTCAACCGACGGTGAGAGACGTCTTCATCGGTCGGCGGCTAACATTAACTGACTAGAAATAACTATATCTTTCCTATGCTTGCAGCTATCAGGAAGAGACGTGTCAAACTAAGGTTACCAGACGTCCATTAAAAATTCTAAGCGTCGTGTTTTTCATTAACTGGAATTCAAATAATATTATTCTTTACTCTAACCGTACATAATTGATAGTACCCCATCAATAATACAACATATTTACTAAAATAAACTTTTTGAAAAAAATTAAAACTGTTAGTAGATGTTGCGCTCCACCCCAGTAAATTTAACAACAGGCTAATGGGCGGCAAGATAAAGATTAGTGAAATTAAATAAATCTTTTTTTTACGAAATCCTTCTGGGGACAAATATGGCATTTTAAATTAGATAGAGACTGATAGAAACAAGTATACGCTGAGTGTCGTCGATAGAGGATGCACATACACAGGAGCCTTCAGGAGTTCTGACTGCAATGCGATCTCTCGATCTGCTCAACCCAAATTTCTAAGGGCTTTTTATACTTCTTCAACTCAACAGGGTCACGCCTCTTTGATCGTGACACCTACGCAGTTTTCCTGTAGACACACTTCCCCTCTCACGCAGCCTATTTTCATTGGTTATGGGCTACACCTACACTTTTTCTGTGCCTACGTAGTGTCAATGTACACATGCATTTTCTGGGTATAAAAGGTCAGTTCAATTCGTTCCAGGCAATATCCTGTTTTTGTTTAAGTAGTCAGCTCATTGTAGAAATCTAAACCCCTCTAAAATTTTAAATCAAAAGCGCCTGGTATAATGGTTAAAGTCATGGGAAATGGACTCGTTGCCCCGAGTTCAAATCCTGGACGTGATAATTGCATTTCACCTAGCTCTAATACCCTTGGGAAAGGTATGAATCCTATTCTCCCTCCAGCTATGGGTAAATAGTATGGCAGACTGGGCTCTTTAACCTTGTTTAGGCAACCGGTCTAGGAGAAGGAAAACTCTGAATTCTAACCTGTTGAACTCCGCTTAAGAAATTGACCTAGTGTTACATCCTGCTCGTGTGGAGGGGTTGGTAATTATATATAATTTTAAATCATGAAAATTCCAGCAGTAATTCTGTCATTTATGATGCATTTAAAAGATTCGTTTTCTTTTTTTTTCTCTTCATCAGGCTCAATCGCTGACGGCTTGGCAATCAATTCCGTCAAACATCTTCTATTCTACAGCGACGCTCGTTCGAGGATCATTGGAGTCATGACCCTCACAGACCAACCCGACCACAAGACAATGATCAGCACGTATCTAGAAAAAAAATTAGCTATAACCAGCCCAGATAGGGGTTCGTAAATATATATATATGGATTTATTGTTATCCGTTGACTTTGGGACAACTAACGCGAATATTTACCGATTCCATGTATTCTTAGTGTTTTAGAGTAGCTAACACCCCTTCAGCACTCTACCAGATGGACAAGCTCATAGCCATAAATTAGTCTACGATTAAAGTAGATCAACTAGCTGAATAATATTCCGACTGACTTTGCTGCGTTGGCTATACCGAACTGACCCTCCCCTTTTAGTGTGAGGTTATCTTGTTAATTGCTTGTACTTATTTGTTCTATGCTTTTATGTATCCATTCTGCAACGGATGCAGGTGCTTAATAAATGTGTTAAGCACACCATTCATCGTCTATCTTTCCACCTGTATTTATTTATTCTGTGTTTGTATGCATCCGTTTAGCACCGGATGCGGTGCTTAATAAATGTGTTAAGCACACCATTCATCTGTGTATCTTTCCACCTTGATACAACACCTAGAAAGGAAATATTCCAAACATCTGATAGAATACATTTTTTAAATGACAAAATCTTTGGAAATCACCCATTAATAACAAACTTCAAAGAAATCTACCATTGGAGAATAAAACTTAGATTACAACAAAAATAGAAAACTGGTTGTGCTGACTATCATATTATATGATAATAGTTTTTTTTTTTCAAAGGTTGATGAAATATTAATCATTATTATCATATTTTATTTCTAATTTTACTTCATCTTTTTATTGTTACTTTTTTATTGCAACGTTCTGAGACGATACACTCATTGATATGAATATGATTTTTATTAATTTAAATTTATAGTCTTATTGTTGTTTCATCAGAATATCAGATGAATACACTCTTTGACCATTAATGTAAGACGGGAAAAGGAAAAAAAAGAAGATAAAAGAATATCTGCTGAAAAGACTCACATCCAACGTCTTTTCATAATAAAGTTATAACTTACATACATTTCCTTTTATTATAATCTTTTCTTCTACAAAGTGGTTCTTGATACTACTTTACTTTTGAATGTTTTTTATTGTAAAACCATTAGCAATGCATTTTTATAGTAAAACCCATTTCCAATGCATTTTCATAGCGCATTTTCAAAGTGCATAGTAAATACAAAGCATTTTCATAGTAAAGCATTCCATGCATTTCAAGGAAATGTTCCAAACATCTGATAGAATGTATTTTTTAAATGACAACATCTTTGGAATTCACCCATTAATAACAAACTTCAAAGAATTAAACCTACCATTGGAGAATGGAACTTAAATACAACAAAAATGGAAGAAAACTGGTTGTGCTGACTCGCCTTCACATAGGCCACACCTACATCACCCATCATCATTTACAAGAGGACACAGAACCCCCAATATGCACTTCATGCCAAGTGTAATTTACAATGAAACATATACTCTTTGAATGTGTAGACTTTGATCTAAGGCGAACAAAATATAACCAAGTGTAGCGTAATTATTTGGGTCTACCGGAATTTGAGAATGAAAATAAATCTGTGTGAGGACTGCTAGAGAAAAAGAGGAAAAGAGGTGGGAGCAGGCAAGGGTTGAACTTTGGAGGAGGGGTCACACAACGGGTTGCCGGTAACATGACCGAGGAATGACTCCGGAAGAGGGATTGAAAACTAAAACCGGAAGTTCCAGATGTTGACCAAAAGTGGTGGCGAGGAACGAGCAAGAAGAAAATCGCTCTCTTTTCGCTTTCTGCCGTAGCAGAGTTCAGACGGGTCTGCTGGTCCCTCGTGTGGGACAGCGATATAGAAGTTGATACCATGTTAGAAGGTAGAATAATTTAACTGTATCCTCTCTCTCTCTCTCCTTCTCTCCGAAACAGAGCCCACGACATGAGCCTGAAATAAATACTAAGCCCCTTGTGACTATCCAACTTCCGTGTACGTTGTTCCCTAAATCTAACGGCTACTAATGACGACTGATGCTGGGGCTTAGGTTGGCACATGCTAGTATATCGTTCCGGAGTTTGCCACAAATACACTTTGGTACTTTGTTATACTACACCAAGCAAGTAATTTGAAAATAAAATTTTCATGAAAATAACAACATTCGTGAATTTACATTTCCTAAAAGTGGAATTGTACTAAAATATGAGTATTTGAAAATAATTCAAATATATACATTTGTTTTCTACCAAACTATCGCCACGAATCCAAAACTTAGTCAGAATTAAATGACCCACCGATGTTGATATGCCGTAAAACAAAACAAACGAACAAAGCTTGACAGTGTATTTTCAGATATCATTTCGATGCAGGGAAACGTCTGGAACTTCTGCTAGTATGAATAATACAATGAATCTTTTGTATACATATATTCCCAATAGAGCAAATCTCCATCAATCTTATTGAGAAAGATACGTATCCCATCCACCACAGAATATTACTTTAACTTACCTAATTTAATACATATTTATTTCCGAGCGTACACGTCATGCGTCTTATCTATTTGATTGTGTATATTAACTTGTTATGCAGAGTCTTAAACGAATACAGCGTACTGCGGATTCGGACTGAATCACAAGAGCGAATTTTTATTCATCAAAACGAGAAAAACCTGCCAATGGCCAAACACAAAGATCACGGACAGTGACATGAAGAATGAGATAATAGAATTCTAGGCGAAAAGATTTTGCCTTAAATTTAATAAAGAATTACATCGAATCTACCCAGACTGTATAAGCAGCTATATTCATCATTGCGGTGTGTTCGTGTAACGTTTCTCTCTCTCTCTCTCTCTCTCTCTCTCTCTCTCTCTCTCTCTCTCTCTCTCTCTCTCTCTTCTCTCTCTCTCTTTTCACTCACGTTACTTCTCTGCCTGTCTGTTACTCTCTCTCTCTCTCTCTCTCTCTCTCTCTCTCTCTCTCTCTCTCTCTCTCTCTCTCTCTCTCTCTCTCTCTCTCTCTCTTATTAATAACATAGTTTGCTATATTTATACAAATATAAAGAGTGCTTAATATCCTTGATACAACATGTATGTCAAAAAAAGGAGATAAGAATTAAACAAAATTGAGATAAAATAATAATAATAATAATAATAATAATAATAATAATAATAATAATAATAATAATAATAATAATAATAACGACTGGGTTGAGAAGGTGATCCACTGGGAATTATGCAAGAAATTAAATTTTGACCACACAACAAAATGGTATATGCATAAACCAGAATCTGTTCTTGAGAACGAAACGCACAAAATTCTCTGGGACTTTGAAATTAAAACGAATCACCTTATCCCAGCAAAAAGACCAGACCTAGTGTTGATTAACAAAAAAGAAAGAACTTGTCAACTGGTGGATTTTGCAGTGCCAGCGGATCACAGGGTGAAGTTAAAGGAAAATGAAAAAATTGACAAATATCTGGACCTTGCCAGAGAACTGAAAAAGTTATGGAATATGAAAGTGAAAGTTATACCAATTGTAGTTGGTGCACTTGGAACAGTCCCAAAAGGATTAGAAAAGGGTTTGGAAAGTTTGGATATCAGAGGAAGGATTGAAACCATTCAGAACACTGCACTGCTGCAATCTGCCAGAATACTCAGAAGAGTCCTGGAGACCTGAGGAGATTTGCTGTCACTCAGACTCCAGTGAAAGACCATCAGCTAACACTGATGTGAAAACTCAAATAATAATAATAATAATAATAATAATAATAATAATAATAATAATAATAATAATAATGGACAAACAGAAAAACAACAAAGACTAGAAAACAAAAATGGGAAGAAAAACAATTATATGGACGCTTCAAACGACAAGTCGAAGAGGTTGTACATGAAAGACTTGGACATGGTTAAGAAAGGGAAACCTCAAAAGAGAAACTGAATCACTTATAATTGCTGCACAAAATGATGCCATAAGGACAAACTATATCAAAGCGAAAATTGATAAGACCCAACAAAATAGTAAAAGTAGATTTTGCAGGAATAGAGATGAGACTGTAAACCATATACTCTGCGAATGTAGCAAACTAGCATGAGAAAACAAAACTAGACACGACTGGGTTGGGAAGGTGAACCACTGGGAATTATGCAAAACATTTAATTTTGACCATACAAGAAAATGGTATATGCATAAACCAGAATCTGTTTTTGAGAACAAAACGCATAAAATTCTCTGGGACTTTGAAATAAAAACGGATCACCTTACAAACTCAATATATTCAAACCATTCACCAAGGTTCTAACTGCATAAATCCTTGACTTCCTTCATTGTCCTGAAGAAGGTGTTTTTATAAACCGAAATGTTCGAACATCGACACTATGAGTAATAAATTCCCATTCATTGTAACATCCCCTGTTTGTTCTACATTTTTTCCACATACTATCGTATTAATTTCTTCATTTTACTCCCATATATATATATATATATATAATATATATATGTGTGTGTGTGTGTGTGTGCGTGTGTGTAGGGGTGGTGAGGGGTGTGGGTGAGTATGAATAATATATATGTATGTATGTATATATATATATATATATATATATATATAATATATATATATATATATATATATATCACAGTTACTTGTAAATCCAGGAAGCAAACATACATTTACTTCTGGATTTTATTAAAAACAATTTAAGAGTGCTCAATATAAAAACCTAAATATACGTTTTAAAAATGAATGGCTTAAAATATTCCGATTGCAGTTTCTCGCAATA
Source organism: Doryteuthis pealeii (assembly GCA_023376005.1). Taxonomy (NCBI): domain Eukaryota; kingdom Metazoa; phylum Mollusca; class Cephalopoda; order Myopsida; family Loliginidae; genus Doryteuthis; species Doryteuthis pealeii. The sequence continues at coordinate 9,863,191 of CM042153.1, read as the reverse complement.
GCTCGAATCTTAAGGGAATTAGCGAATTAAATATATATATATATATATATATATATATATATATATATATATATATTAGGAATCTTCAGGAAATATATATATATATATATATAATATATCTTATTATAATGGAGATTGTGGGTTTATCTGTCTGTAATCGAAACTATATCACTACTCAAGTCACAATTCCCTTTGTTATTTACATCACATTCTCCATGATTTTATTTTTTATTTAAACCTCGATTATTAATAAAATTCTTTTACATTATTAATACTGTTCACCATATCTACATATTAAAAACATGCAATTGTATTTATATATACAACAAAATAGCGGTTTACAGTGTGAACAGGAAGGCTAATTCGCATATTGATATTAAAAATTTGATTTTAATAAATATAAATTTAGTATTATTGATTTCTAATTGTTTGGTTTTATCTTATTGAATATGAGCAAAAATTTCGGATATAAATCTTAAAAGAAATCCATTAACAAGAAGAAATAATTGTAATATTATTCTTTACTTCCTATTTAACTAAACAGTTGAATTAGGAAAATTTACCAATGAAAAACGGGAGTAATGGAAATTGATGGAAGAGTTAGTTTCAAAGTTGTTCTATTTTTCGATTATACCCCCTCTGTTCCAAATCTTTTTATCTGCATTCTTATTCAGTTTCATTAGCCTTTCTAGTTTAACATATTTCATTACATTAAAACTTAAATACTTGCAGCCGGAGGGTGCATATATTTGCTAGTATATATAATACAAATATTATATTGTAAACCTGGTATACAGTTGTGTCAGCCAAAAGGATCATTGTGTAAAATCAGACATCTCAAAATTCACTCGGATTTTCAGAATTCTTCAGCTTTCCCAAATCGTAGATCTCTTCCAGACATCTTGCAAAATGAATTTATGAAATTTATAAATAAATCTATGGCTCACGCACTTTTTGAAACGTCTTTCTTAACAAAATTCTGATGTTCCAAGCCAAAGTGTTAATCATAGCCCATAAGTGCTTAATCTTCTCGCTCTGCTCCACCTCTCTCTCGATTCCTCTCTCTTTTCTCTTTCTCTCTCTCTCCCTTCTCTCTCTCCCTCCTTCCTCTCTCCTCTCCTCTCTTATTCTATCTATTCTCCCTCTTTCTCCTCTCCCTCTCTCTCTTTCTCTCTCTCTTCGTACTCTCCCTCTCTCAAATCTCTCTCTCTTTCTCTCCTATTCTCTTCTCTGAGATTTTCTCGATTTTGAGGTCTCGCTTTCTCTCTCGACTTTCTCTCTCTCTCTCTCTCTCGTCTCTTTCCCTGTCTCTTGGTGCTCGAAGTTCATGGAAACAAGATTAATCGCATTAGTCGAAGTTCTTACATTGACAGAATTTGACGTTCGCTTGTCCCTGGATAACGTGTAGAGTTGTCAGTGATGTTATCCACTTTGTTTGAGTCTAAAGGCAATGTAAAGGATAAGCGATATCTATGTGGGTCATTCAATAAGTAAGGGGATTTCTTTAATAAAGCAAAATATAATCTATTTTCAAAAATTTTTTCACTAAATGTAAATTCTGAATCGTGTGGAATTTATTACTGATAAGCGTTTGTTTGGTTGGTTTTTTTTTTTTGTTTTACGGCATATCAACCTCAGTGGGTCATTTAATGCCCACTAAGTTTTAGATTCGTAGAGGTAGTAAAGTAGAGAATAATATGTATATCTATAGATTTACGTATTGTTCAATTACTATATTTTTAGTACAATCGCCCTTCTTTTAGGAAATGTAAAATCCTGGATGGTCTTATTTTCGTGGCAGATTTTTGTTTCAAATTACTTGCTTGGTGGTATATTGTTCGCACTAGATCAAAGTCTACACTCACTAGCAGTAAACCTCTCTTGGAATATAGTACATATTGGGAATTCTGTGCCCTCTAGTAAATGATGATGGTTTATGTAGGTGTGGCCAATGTGAAGGCGGGTCAGCACAACGTATTATCTTCTATTTTTTAAATATTTTAAGTTCCATTCAATGTAAAAGATAAGCGATCATTCATATGGTTCATTCAATAAGTAAGGTGATTTTTTAATTGAATATTAATTTAAGTAAAATATAATCTATTTTTCAGATTTTTTAACTATATACAATTATTAAATATTAATTTAAGTAAAATATAATCTATTTTTCAGATTCTTTAACTAAATACAAATTCTGCAATGTTTGGAATTGATTACTAGGAACAAAAAAAAAAAAGAATATGAATAAATTTTAATAAGCTTGTTCCTTAATCTTCCGACCGTTATCATTTTGCGACACTCTCTGGTTAAAATGAGACCGTCAAAATCGTCCAAGACGAAATGCAAGAAATGTAGATCCTGAATATCTGGTGTGGATTATCTGCCGAAATTATATTTTTATTGGTGTCGTCACCTCAGCTAGATAATGGACAATTCCATTATTATTTTAAAGAAAGAAAGGGAAGAAAGAGGATATGCTACATAGAAAAATATAATATGAAAGAAAGAAAGAATGAGAGAAAGAAAGAACGAATGAAAGAGAACGTGGAAAAATAGAGAGAGGGAGTTCAATCAAATATAGTAAACAGAAGAAAGAAAGAAAAAGGAGGGATAGAGAGAGTTAAATGAAGATTATTATCCTTTTTACATATTGAATAATTGCAATAGCTCCCATGTAAACATATCAAACGTTGTAATAATTAGATTAACACACTGTGCTATATCCACAGGTCCTGCTAGTTCGTCATATTCTTTTAGCTGCGGACAAAATGAGAACTACTGACCGATAACCTCAATCAACTTCTTTCCTGTAGATGATTAGTTAGTTGATTTTAAATCTGGTCAATCAGTACTGGGTTATTTAATGCCAAAATCAGTCTTCTTTTTATATTTCAAGAAATAGTCTTCATAATTTGAAAACAATCATAAAATTATTCGCACATAATTGTATGGTTTCAAGTATTTCTCTCTAAAAAAAAAAAAATTGTCGTCGGGGTAGCCTAATGTGGGTATCAGCCAAACAGCGAGGGAGTATATCCCCTTTTCACTAGCGCTAGACCAAGGAGATTGTTTTTGCGTCTGAGATGGAGTGCTACACCTACCACTAGCTCTTCACTTTACCGCACGGGTCCTGTGCTGCTCATACGCTGAGTTGGCGAGGGCCGGTATCGAACCAAGAATCTTGCGATTCCTAGTCCAGTGCCCCTACCGACTGAGCTAAACCGACCCTTTTCTATTTAATGCTAATTAATTTATTCTACTGTGGTATATCCACAGGTTTTTGGTATTTAAAAAAAAATATTGCCAATAACTAAAACTGACTTCATAATTTATTTTTGTTCAAATCGACCGAAAGCTGACGACTTCTAAAGCTAATGCGCATTCGCCTGTGTTTTGCTTTGTCGTCTCATTTCATGTTTTAAGCAATTTGGACTTTGCTCTTGCTTCTAGTAATATTTACTTGGCAAGTGTTCAATCCAATTTTGCTATTGACAGTAGAACTTAAACTATGGTCTTTCAATTTATAACCAACGCATTCAGTATAACGCTTGTGAAAAAAACCAACAACTTCTATGTATGAATACACTCGTTACTTAATGTTCCGACCTTTATCATCATTCAACACCCAATGATTAAAAATCGTAAACAGCATCAATTTTACCCTAAGAAAAGGATTAGAATGTATATGTTACTGTTAAATACTCTTATCTATATATTAATAATCTTGTTCCTTAATTTTCCGACTGTTATCATCTTTCAATACCCTCAGGTTAAAAAAACGTGAACAGCATCAATTCTACAAAGATCTAAAAAAAAGGATTAGAATGTATATGTTACTGTTAAATACTCTTATCTATATATCAATACTCTTGTTCCTTAATTTTCCGACTGTTATCATCTTTCAACACCCTCTGGTTAAAAAAAACGTAAACAGCATCAATTCTACAAAGATCTAAAAAAAAAGAAGGATTAGAATGTATATGTTACTGTTAAACACCCTTGTCGATATATTAATACTCTTGTTCCTTAATTTTCCGACTGTAATCATCTTTCAACACCCTCTGGTTAAAAATTAAACCTGCCAAATCGTCCAAGATGAAATGCCAAAATGTAAATCTTGAATATCTAGTGTTGCTTATCTGACAAATTCTTATTTGTTGTGACTTTCGTCGCCGCGGCTAAATAATGTACCATTCTGTCTTTACAATAGAGAAAGAAAGGGAAGACAAGGACATGCTACACAGAAAAAATAGATGAACAAAATAAAGAAAGAAAGAAAGAGAGTATGAGAAAGATACAAGAGGAGGTGATAACGCTAATATGTTTCAATTGATGTTAAAGACAAAATGAAAAGAAGGGAAGAAAGAAAAGAAAGGAAAGAAAATGACATACTACAAAGAAAATACATTATAAGAAAGAAAGAGAGAAAGAAGGAGAATTGGGAAAAGATACGGAGGGAGGATAATAAAGCTAATCTGAATCATTTAAAAAGAAAAGATGAAAAAAAGAGTGAGAGAATTAAATCATAATAAAACAGAATGTAATGAATTATGTACAGTAATATATTTTAATGTTTCTTTTTTTATAAATAATGTTTTACTTTGGTGTAATACATTTAGAAATTTAAACGTTGTTGGTGAACTTGTTAACATAAGCGTATCTGAAGCAGGCTCGAACCTTAAATTTTTGCTCGCAACACAAATAAAAAAATCGACAGATTGACACCACTTAACTGGGAACTCTCGTAAGTCAAGATACCACTATATATATATATATATATATATAATTATATATATATATATATATATATATATATATATATATAGAGAGAGAGAGAGAGAGAGAGAGAGAGAGAGCGAGAGAGGAAGAGAGAAAGAGAGTATAATAACATTTCTTTTTTTCGTATATTTTTATTATCATTTATTTTCATATTTTCTTGTTTTTGTTTTTTATTCCTATTTTACTCTGGTGGTCTCCCCATTTATTTGAATTCTTTATGTAACATAACAAAGAGAGAGACAGAGACAGAGAATGGAAAAGGCCAGTAGGTTAGCATGGAAAATATTTAAGGATGAATCAGCACAACGGGACATGGCGTTGTTGCGAAGTGGGCGAGAGAAAGTGTGAGAAGTGAGAATGCTCGATGGGTTTGGACATTTGTGTTGGTTGGTTGGTTGGTTGGTTGGTTTATTTTACAGCATGTCAACTCTTCTCCGGTTGCTTTATACCGAAGATTCATTCCTGATAGGTAATATTTTTGTTTTATTTAAACGCAATTATTTTAAACAACGTTTAAACTCATTTCTGTTCATCTAAACATTTAGATGGGATCTTAACAGGTACTACCACTCCGGTTCAGAGTGGACTTGAGAGTAATGGCGATGAACGGGTACTCGTCACACTCCAGACTCAAAAACTGGAACTTCACCATTAGATGCAGTTTAACGTCATAATCAGGATTCTACAACCCTCAGACACCGCCTTTTAGCGCATATATGATAAAAAGGGTTGAGAGGTGCTACAATGTCAATAGGGTCGGGACAATCATGTAGGTCCTATAGCTTGACGTAAACAGCTAATTGATCCGACTGCAAGAGAATTGTTTCATATCATGGACAGCTCAACCAGCTCGTCAATCTCGAAAGATAAAAGCGTATCAGTTCAGTTAAAGATGTGGAGCATTGTGTTACATAATTATTGGATCCCTAATACATTTTTAAGGTATTATAGAAATCATTATGGCGATCAGTACAGCTGATGGCTTTGAGAGTGAGTGAAGCGTTTGACCTCACTCTGACCTTGCCTTGCGGGGATAAACCGTGAGAACCGATAGAAGGCCCTTCCGGTTTAAGGAGTAAGCAACTCAGTTAGTTAGAGTTAGAACTTAGAAGCCGAGCTAGCAAGATGTAAGGATCCGCGCGCATTGTCTGGTCTGGGGATTTATGAATAAAGTAATATCAACATAAATCGAAGTCTTGTGTTTATTACTAAAAACAAACACACACAGGGCTTCTGATAAGGAATGATCCCCCAACAGAAACCAGACTCGGAATCCTCAATAGAAGACCAGGCGAGACCTTAGAAGATATACCAGGCAAGAAGAATAGACGACCAGAGTAAGAAGTAGTAAGAAAGGTATATAACGTTATATGCTGATTTGGCTTAGTGAAAAGACCAGTATATAACATATACCTATTTAGTGCCAGTAAAGAAGGCGCTATGCAACAATTGGACTACCTACACATAGGATTTGTTATAGTAGTCAGATCTGTTTAGAATAATTTTACCATTACTTTTTAGATGGGCTGATGACAGGAATGGTTCACCATTTTACGCACGCACACACACACACACACACACGCACACATACATGTGGAAATAGATGGAAAAAATGCGAATAAGATGGAAAAAGAAAATGAAAAATGAAATGAAAAAAAGTGTAAGATGAGAAAAATGAAAAAATGAACAAAATCAATTGAAAATAAATAAAAATGGAAAAATGAAAAGAATGAAAAAATGAATAGAATGAAAAAAAATGGAACAACATCGGAAAAATAAAAGAAAGGACGAAGGAAAGAATTTAAAGCAGAAATCCTTGATACAGAAAGAAAATAAAAATATAAGAAAAACGTAGGAAAGAAAGAAAGAAAGAAAGAAAGAAAGAATCAATGTAAATTGATCAAAAGCAAAAAAGTTAGAATGTAGAAATAAAAGATCGAAACATATTGAAGAAAGAAAGAATAAATGAAAAAAAATAGAAAGGTTTGAAGAGAAAAAGTTAAAGAGAGAGAAGTAAAGGAAGTAAAAATCAAAATTGAAAATCATCGAAAAACGAAATGAAGAAGAAAAACAAAAACATCAAACGCCAAAAAATAAATAAATAAGCTTAATAAATAAAATAAAAAGAAACAAAACAGAAACAAATAATAATCACAGCAGCAGCAGCAGCAGCTATTCTTTGAACCGGGCAAAAACAAAAAAATACTTGATGTTTCACACAGGCAATAGTTTTCAAAGGGGAATCCATTTTTATCTCCTTCGTCAACAAACAATAACAATGGCGTCGAAAGAGAGGAAAGTATAAATACTTGGGGCGCCAACGTTTAACAAGAAAGCAAAGGCATTTTGATTTTTTTTCTTTTAAAATTTTGGTAATAAAAAACAAAAAGGTACCAAGTCGAAGAGAAGCTGAAGAATGATTGATGCGTTCAATGTGATTGATTGTTTGGCGGATGAAAGAAGATAGGTTTAAAAACAATGATAGTTATATATATATGAGAGGAGAGAGAGAGAGAGAGAGAGAGAGAGAGAGAGAGAGAGAGAGAGAGAGAGAAGTCGTTGACTGAACAAAAACGGAAGCTGGTAAGAACATAATAAATGATGAAAGGAACAAAATGGCCTGCGCTATATAAACAATCCAACAGAAACAAAAAAAGAAGTTCGGAGAAGAATAACAGGAATAAAAGAAATGGAAATATTAACGACGAAGTGGAAAGGTTAATTTACAAGGAGTTTACAAATGTCTGCGGAAAAGGTAGAACTTTTTAAATCTGCTGAGAAATCGACGAAAAGTAGATGAAAAGAAAGAAGTGAAGAAAGATAAAACTATAAAAGAAAAAAAGAAGAAAAAAGAAAAAGAAAATTTAAGTACAAAAGATTCGGATTTTAAAATGAAAAAAGAAAAACTGAATAAAATGGTAACTTGACTTACGAGTGATTTAAATTTAAGAAGAAGGAAAACTCTGAATTCAAACCTGTTAAACTCCGCTTAAGAAATTGACCTTATGTCGCATCCTGCTCGTACTGAGGGGTTGGTAAATATATATATAAGTAAAAGTAAAAGTAAAGTTGTCGGGGCGGCCTAAAGTCGGTATCAGCCAGTCAGCGAGGGAGTCTATCCCCTTTTCTCTAGCGCTAGACCAAGGAGATTATTTTAGCGTCTGATGTGGAGCGCCACACCTACCATCAGCTCCTTACTTTACCGCACAGATCCCTGTGCTACTCATAGGGCGGGTATCGAACTAGGAACCTTGTGGTTTCTAGTACAACGCTCTACCGACTGAAAATTTACCTAAATGATTCATTTAATTAGAAAAGTTCTTAGATACACATAAATAGTTTCATTATTTCAATTCCACCAGTATTCAGTATGAGATTTGCTCACAAAAGCCAGCTGGTAGGTGCTGATCATCTGAGAATAACCATTTTGAATGTGACTCCCCGAGGAACAAAAGATTTTAACTAAACATGCGCAGCAGTTAGTATTATGAACAGCAGAATCAGATACCGAATGAAGTCAGAAAATCAGGAGGAAGGAACCAGCTGACACTGCGTTGATATCTCTTGGACAATTCTTAACTTTAAAGTTTACGAGCTGTCAGTCAATCAATTTTCTGCTTTGTATCAGGAGCTACAATTTGGTTCGCATCCGTTTGGTTAGTTTGACAGCATATCAACGTCGGTGGTTCATTTAATACCGACAGAGTTTTGAAATAAATAAATTCATTCTAAATGGATACACAGTTTTTTTTATAAACACATTTTTCTATTTAACCCATAGATGGAACCCTAACAAGTACTATCACTCAGAGTGCACCAGGGAGCAATGATGATGAAGGGGTTCTCCACATTCCCCAGACCTCCAGAACTGGAACCTCACCATCAGATAGAGTTTAACGTCATTCAAACGTCGACATGAAGACCCTCAGCAACCGACTTCTATCACATATACGATAAAAAGGGTTGGGGCTTGCCATAAGGGCAATAGGGTTGGAGCAATTATATAGGTGCTAGGGTTTGATGTAACCAGCCGATTGATCGGAAAGGGCCTCTGCGACCGCCCGTCTATTCGAAGTAAGGGTCTCTGGATTGCATGTCTTGGACTGCTCAGCCACCAATATACCGTCCTTAAGCATCACGGGTCGCCACTCACGGCTAACGTCCCATTTAGGGGGTTGTTGCCACTCTACAAATGTGCAGTCAGTGTATTCTACAGCCCCTGTCGACAACGCGAGCAAAAATTTGGGGTACGAACGCAATTTAGACACGCTTATTTTAATAGGTTTACAAAAAACATTTAAGTTTCCAAATTAATAACGACAAAGAAAAATATTATCAAACATTAAAAACATATTACGGCACATAATTCGTTACATTCTATTCTGTTGGGGTTTCATACTATAAAGTGATATCTTATTATAATGGAGATTGTGTGTTTTTCTGTCTGTAACCGAAACTAAATCAGTACTCAAGTCACAATTCCCTTAGTTATTGACGTCACATTCACCATGAATTTATCCTTATTTTAACCTCAATTATTAATAAGATTGTTTAACATTATTTATACTGTTAACCATATCTACATACTAATAGCATGCAATTGTATTTATATATACAACAAAATAGCGGTTTACAGTGTGAACGGGAAGGCTAATTTGCATATTGATATTAAAAATGTAATTTTAATAAATATATGCTTAGTATTATTGGTTTCTAATTGTTTGGCTTTATTTTAATGAATATAAGCAAAAATCTCTTCAATGAATCTTAAATGAAATCCATTAACAAGAAAAGATAACTGTCATTTTATTCTTTACTTCATCTTTTAATTAAATACTTAAATTAGAAAAAATAACAATGAAAGATGAAAGTGATGGAAGAGTAAATTTCAGTTATTCTATTTTTCGATTATATCCTCCTCTGTTTCAAATCTTTGTATCTGCATTCTTATTTAGTTTCATTAGCGTTTCTAACTTAATACGATATTTCATTACATTAAAACTTAAATACTTGCACCCGGGGGTGCATATAATTGCTAGTTCTTCTAATTAAAGAAACCATTACAAAAAGTGTGTTTTATTGCGCGAAATGGAACGGATTAATGACATTTCAGTTTATTTCAATGGGGAAATTTATTTGATATACGAAGAACATTGAGCTACGAGTGGAGAGAATTAAATTCGTAAGTCAAGGTACCACTGTAGATTTATAACAATGAAGAAAGTACGTGAGATAAAGAGGAAACAGAACATAAATCTAGGAAAAATAAGGAAATTCAAAAATAAATAAAGAGAAGAAAAAAGAAGAAAAAATGGAAAGAAAAAAGTGAAAAGTAAAAGATGTTAATGCAAGAAAAAGGGAAAAGAAAGAACGAATGAATAAATTAAGATACTGAAAAGCAAAGTGAATGTCTTTATACAGAGTGAAGGAAAAAGGAAAGAAGGAAAAAGGAAAGAAGGAAAAAGGAAAGAAGGAAAAAGGAACTTAAGAAAGTGAAGAGCGTTGTGCAGGAAGAAGGAAAAATAAAATAAATAAAAAGGAAAAATAAGACATATTTCTTCATTCAAAATTATAGAAAAACGAAATAAAAGAAAGAAGAATGAACTATAAAATAAAGGCCTTTATGTAAAAAGAAGGACCAAATTAAAAAAGATAAATAAATCAAAATACGAATAAAACGAAAAGCTAGAATTGATTTATTTCAAAACTTTATCGGCATTAAATGACCCACTGAGGTTGATATGCCGTAAAACAAAACAAAACAAAACAAAACAAAAACAAAAAAGAAAAGATCTAATGCTTCAAAGAATAAAATGAAATGATAATGAATGAACGCAAACATATGAAACAAAAAAGCAATAGTTAACTTTTCAGAATATAAGAAAAAAATAAAAACGAAGAAAAAAAAGGGAAAAAAAACAAACGAATGAAAGAAAAATAGTTAAAGGTAAGATTTTAATGCAGAAAGTAAAAGGAAAAGAATAATGAATGAAAATGTTTCAAATAAGTAAAAAAAGAATAAAGAATAAAGAAAGGAAGAATAATAAAAAATACAAACAAAAACAGACCAAAAGAAATAAGAATAAGAATAAAGTAAATATTTTAATACATAAAGACATAAAAATGAAAGAAGAAAATGAATCTAATCTTTTAGATACAAAGAAAAGAAATAAAAGGAATAAAAATTCAAAAATTTCAAACAAGAACAAAATAAGAAAGAAAGTGTAAAACAAAAATAAAACGAATGAGATGAATGAAAAATAAAAACAAATATACATTCTAATATATAAAAAAAGGAATAAAAGATTAAATGAAAGCAAATAACCAAAGAGGAAAGAAAGAATACAATAAGGACAAACAGATGAAAAGGAATAAATGAAATAAGGAAAGAAAAAAGAAAATTTAATAAAAAATAAAGAACTAAAAGTGAAAGAAGAATAAACTAAAGCTAAAGAATGAATAAAACGAAGTAAAATATAAAAAATAGAAGGTAAAACAGAAAGAAAAAAGTGAAGATTTTAAACGTAAAGAAAGAACAATGACAGAATAATGAACTAAATGTAACCTTCTAAATAAGAGAAAAATTGGAGAAAGAATAAAACAAAGAAAAACAGAAGAAAAATAAAAATAAAAATAAAAATAATGAAAAATAAAGAAAAAAAAGACAAAAAGAAAAATAATTTGTTCAGTTCCAAACTCTCAGCAGCATTTATAATCATCACACACACACACACACACACATATATATACACACACACACACACACACACACACACACACACACGAACACACATACGTACGCACAAACACATATGTACACATACATACAGACAGATACACATTAAAAAAATAATAAAAATAAAGTGATATATTGCTGTCTACCTAGTGGATGAAATTGTTTTGTTTTTCCCACCGGAGACAGAGTTCTGCATTCGAACCGATACAGAATCTAAAATTTCTTATAAATATGTTCAAGCCCGGCAGACAAGTAATGGTCTCTTAGAGGATTTTCTTCATCCACCCACCACTCGTCTACCTGATTCATGATCAAGTCACGTTTCAAACAGCGGTTACCGCGAGAGCAGATCACCGAATTTAAGCAGTGCATTTGAGCTGCTCAATACTTATACGATTGCCTATTTAGTAAGACCACGTAGTGTAAAGCAATGTGAGGTTTTTCGCCAACCTGTCAGTAGGGCTTAGAATAACATTGTCTGCATCCCTTACAGAGGGGATGAAAACTACCCGAAAGGGGATTTCTGAGTATAACATAAAACTGCATTTAATGTTGAAGTTCCAGAGAGTGTGAAGTACCCTCTCATTATTATTATTATTATTCCCAGGTCTACTCTAACGCGGAACATGTTAGAATTCCGGCAATAGTTCAAATGTTGTATACTCTCTTTATTCTTCTTCTGTTCATCTTTGGTATCTTATATTCTTCTTCTAGCGTCTGGACTCTCTTTGGGGATTTCATGTCTGGTCTTCTATTGGGGATTTCTCTTTATCAGAAGCCCTGGGTCATTGATAGTTTTTAGATAATAACCCAAGACTTCGATTTGCTTTAGATCATATTTTATTCCAAAATCCCCACCAGACTACTGCGCAGATTGAGTCGGCAGCGCGCTTAATGCGACTTACTACCTTCGTGGTTTTTGGCCAATACTAACTAAAACTAACTCTTTCTACTCTAAACCGGAAGAGACCTTCTTTCTCATTTTCCACCGATTCTCACGGTATCCACCGGAAAAAAGTTGAAGGTGAGGTCAACCCATGTTACTCAATCCTTCAAGCCATTTTAGTTTCTACGCTAACTGTACATAAGTGTTAGGGTACTAACAATTATGTAACACAAATATATATGTTTCAAAGTTATTTGACCACCCTGTCGGCTGGGATTGAAGAATAACGCCACTGTACCTCTGCAGTGGGGTAAAATACCCCCAATGATGCCACGTGTTAGCCGTGGGTGGTGCCCCGTGATACTTAAGGAGGGAGCTCTGGTGGCGGAACAGTTCATGACATACATCACTCTACTTTGGCCATTAGTTAGCCTAGACGGTCGGTCAGAATCCCGTCCGGTCAATTGGCTGGTCAGGTCAAGCCCTAGCACCTATATGATTGTCCCAAACCTATTGCTTTATGGCATCCCCCAAATCTTTTTATCATATGCTATAAGGCGATGACGGAGTGTATAACTGCATCTAATGGTGAAGTTCCAATTATGGAGCTCTGGAGAGTGTTGAGTACCCTGTCATCACCATTACTCCCTGGTCGACTCAGCCGGAGGGGCAGTACCTTATAGAATCCAATTTCTGGGTTAAATAAAAAAAAGATGAGTTTAAAATGTGTTAATAGATTAAGTTTTAAAAATTACCTTTGAATACCTATCAAGCATGAATAGAATAAAAGATCTTTGGCATAAAATAACCCAACAGGGGTTTCATGCCATAAATGAGCAAATTATTTGTAATACATAGGAATGCCTTATATCATGTAACCGTGTGCAAAACAATTAAGAAACTACACAAAAATGTAAATATAAACAAATAATTTGCAAACATCTAGGATGAAAATAACCCTAGACATGTTGATATGTCGTTAAGATCAATCACTGACTATGAGGCTTGTGAGCTAACTATCCCAAAATTATTAAATTCTGGACATTCCGTCGGGATATAATGGTTAACAATCTTGTCCCAGATATTTTTTACTGAGTAATGAATTTAGTTCTCACCAGGGGCTCAATTTTCCTGTGCTTGAGCCAAAACTAAACCTAATTGGGCACATCGCTTGGTGTACGTATTTATACAACTCCTCCAACATTTGCAGGATGTGACAATAGTTGATTTTCAAGTGGAATATATATATATTTACAAACCCCTCCACACGAGCAGGATGTGACACAAGGTCAATTTCTTAAGCTGAGTTCAGCAGGTTAAAATTCAGAGTTTTCCTTCTCCTAGACCGGCTGCCTAAGCAAGGTTAAAGAGCCCAGTCTGCCCTACTATTTACCCATAGCTGGAGGGAGAGTAGGATTCATACCTTTCCCAAAGGTATTAGCGCTAAATGAAATGCAATTACCACATCCATGATTTGAACGCGGGGCGACGAGTCCATTTCCCATGTCTTTAACCATTACACCACGCGCTTCCTTTCAAGTGGATTATAGCTGGTTTGAATTCATAGGTTTCCTTCTACTAGACTGGTTGTCTTTAACAAGGCTCAACAACCCAGTCTGCCATGCTATTTGCCCGTAGCTGTAGAAGGGAATACATGCCAAATTCAAGGGTATTAGTGCAAAGTGAAACGCAAAATGCCTCGTCTAGAATTTGATCCCATTTGCCGATTCCATTTGCCAGGACGATAAACGTAACGCTTGGCTCACCTCACGTTGTGTGATGATTAAGTTAACTAATAATTAATTTAGATTCTAACAGTGTGCGTTATATTTATGGCGTTTTGTTAAAATAATTTCAGTCAGTCAATAAATGACACTAGCAACTCAAATGGTGTGAATGTTAGTAAGTAAGTCTAGAATATAATTGTGTGTGAGTTTGTTTCTCACTGGTCTTTTCTGTATAGGGCTTCCAACCAAAATAAACTAAACTTCATAAATGACGAATACTTCTAACGCCACGCGTATTATGGTGATTAGCAAGCGAGGCTAGTAAAGTAGTGTTAGTGAGTTCGATTTTCACTGGGTGCTCCATTCCTGAGAAATAGTGTCAGCCGAAATTACTATCACTCTTCTGTCTTTCCAGGTTTGTTGGAAAATAAACTTAGTTACTGTAGAGACAGAGATAAATCGTTGGTCTCGGGAAAACGAGAAATGCCAAACTATTGACGAAATAGGAAAAATAATGAGAAAAAAGAAAAACTGTTTTTAAAAAATGTATAAAGAACAGAAAAGCGGAAATAGACAGTTAATTTACAGATTGTGTCTAAAGAGTCCGCTTAAGAAATACAAATTGCAAAGAAGCCAAAATACAGGAAACGAATTGCCGAAAATAATTTCAAACACAACATTTCGTGAATATTCAGGCGAAGCTCGAAAAAGAAAAAAAAGAAAAAAAAAGAAAGTAGTATTGCTCTGAGTGGAAACAAGTATTTAGTTCTAGTTAGTTTCAAAGATTTCAATTCGAAATTGGTAAAAAATGTTTAGTTCTAGTAACAGAGATTTCAGTTAGAGATTAGTTTGACAAAAAGAAAGGAAAAGCCATTTGTCGAGGTTCTTACGATCGTAGGAGACAAGAATCAAGGCCCGGTTTAGCTCAGTCGGTAGAGTGTTCGGCTAGTAATCACAAGGTTCTTGGTTCGATACCGGCCCTCATCCAACTCAGCGAATGAGTAGCACAGGGATGTGTGCGGTAAAGTGAGGAGCTGATGGTAGGTGTGGCGCTCCACCTCAGATGCTAAAATAATCTCCTTGGTCTAGCGCTAGTGAAAAAGGGGATAGACTCCCTCGCTGTCTGGCCAATACCGACATTAGGCCGCCCCGGTGACTTTACTTACTTATACAATATAACCAATGTCATATAAAACAAAAGAAAAAGAAAAAAAACGTAATGTTGGGTGTTGTAATGTGTGGAGGATGATCACTAATTAGGAATAGGCCTATTCTAGTAGTGACCACCCCAGTTGTTGTTTTTTTTTTTTTTTTTGTTTTTTTTACATAGTTTGAAAGTTGATTATAAGTTTATGTACTTTTGTTCCAGGTAGTATCATAGGTTCCAGTTTGAAATTGGTAAAGAAAAATGTGTTGTTCCAGGATCAGAAATTTCATTTCGAAATTGGTAAAAAAATGTTCAGTTCTAGTATCAAAGATTTCACTTTGAAATTAGTATGACAAAAAGAAGAAAAAAACAGTAGTCGAGGCTCGCCTCTTAACACCTTAAAAAACATGTATTTACTTCCAGGTATCATCATAGTTCCACTTCGAAATTAGTAAAAAAAAAAAAATAAAAATTCCAGTCGTCGAAATCCGTCTCGTAATCTCAACTAAACTTTAGTTTCAATTTTAGTTATTTTTGTCTTCGAAGTCAGAAATTGTTGTCTGTCTTGATTTTACAGCTCCCCTTCATTTAGGCAAAAGTATTTTGTAATTTTATCTGTACTCTTCTATCCCTACCTCAACTTCATCCTCCTTATAAACTACGAAAGACGTGGTTCAGACGTTAAGAGTAAAATTGCCAATGGCCACTACCATTGTTATATTTACACAATGTTCTGGTCAAGGAAGATCACCCTGTTCAGCTTAGACACACGGGCAGATCACTCTATTGTACAGTATACACTCGTTTATTTTCTTATTCATTTTGTTTATAGTTTCTTTATGTACACTACTATGATAATTTGTTTATTTAACCCTGGAGTAAATGAGTTATGGTAAATATATTTAGTTTTAGTCAGTGTTTTATTATATGTTAAGAGAACAGGTTATTCTTAATAATACATTAAGGAATTGTGGGGCTTATGATGACATTTCCCAAGAAATTAGTTTTTGCGATTAAGAAGGTTTTCCTTATCTGAGAATCTAATTCTCGCCAAGATTTATTGTAAACACAAGAAGCAAATGTCAATCAGGCACCGTGAAAGTTTAGTTCTTTTAAAGTTTATACGACATAATTAAGTTTTCTTTATAATATTAAAAAGTTTATAAAAAATAATTAACAGAAGGAAAGAGTAATTGGATAGTTCCGAAACAGACTAATTCCTAAGCGAACAATTATATATAGAATGTAGCAAACTAAACTTTTTTTAGTTCTCCTGAAGAAGATGTAACTTAAACAACGAAACCATGGTAGATCGAAACATATTTTCTACAAATATATATATAATATATATATATATATATATATATATATATAATACATACATACATATATATATATACATACACATACGTACATGTACACACACATATATATATATATAATATATATATATATAGATAGATAGATAGATAGATAGATATTCATACATACATATATATATATATACATACATATATATATTGACTGTAATTCATCTATAAAAAGTAAAAGTAAAGTCATCGGGGCGGCCTAAAGTCGGTATAAGCCAGTCAGCAAAGGAGTCTATCCCCTTTTCAATAGCGCTAGACCAAGGAGATTGTTTTTGCGTCTGTGGTGGAGCGCCACACCTGCCATCAGCTCCTTACTTTACCACACAGATCCATGTGCTACTCATACGCTGAGTTGGCGAGGGCCGGTATCGAACTAGGAGCCTTGTGGTTTCTAGCCGAACTCTCTACCGACTGAATGCATAATATTTTCACTTTGGTTCGGTTAAATGAGGCAGCCAGCGTTTCTGCTAGATTATAACAAATTTGATTAAAATAAAAATATCCTTAATGTTGCACAATTCTTTCCCTTAGAGTGAAAACCAAAGTATTGAAAAAATTGTTCATACTCTTAGTAATATTTCAACTGAAATACTTGCATTATCAAAAAAATAAAAAAAATTAACTAAAGAAAATGGGACTTAAGAATACACCGTCTACCCCTCTGATTAAGACGAAAAGAAAAAGGAAAAATCTGTTAACTGCTTTTTAAATATTTTTTAAAACGCTGTTATAATCTAATAAAACAATGAATTATCTCCCTTATTCAGCATTCTTCATAATGATTGGTTGTTTAGATTTTTTTTCTTTTTTTTTTTCTTTAAAGTGAATAAGATATACACTTGAGAAATTTGGGCAACACGAAGATGGCATCTCTAGTCTGACTACTGCAAGAATTCGCAGAGTCATGGGAAAAGATGAAAGGTAAGAACTGCGAAAGAAAAGAAAAAGAAGATTGGGTTCAGTGAGAAGACGTTTGAAAAGTACGTATGAAAATACCGACTGGATATCAAGAAATTCTCCAGGGAAAGCCGAATGAAAGAGTGAAAAATACGACATGCAACAATAGAGCGAAGTGCTAACACATAACAGTTTCTTTTTCATTTAATATTAATGCACATGGTTCGTTAATTTTTAAAAGAAGTCAGGTGCCTGAATGAATATATATATATATATATATATATATATATATATATATATATATATATATATATATATATGAGAGTGTATACAAAGTGTGGCCAAAAGTGATATCGATAAAATTCATTTTTATCCATCTACATTTCTTTTTTCTTTACTCATTTTTTCCTCATATTGTCGGATTCATTTCCCATTCTCACACACACACACAACACACACACACACACATATATATATATATATATATATATATATATATATATTAATACGCTTGTTCCTTAAACTTCCGACGATTATCATCTTGCAACACTCTCCGGTTAAAAAGGAGACCACCCCAATCGTCCAAGATGATATGCAAAACCGTAAATTATTATTTGGAGTTGCTAAACATCTGAAGACTTATTTCTTATGGGTGCCATCCCCTCAACTAAATAATAGACCATTCCGTTTTTATCAAGGCAAGAAATAGGACATTCTACGCAGAAGAAATATAATAGGAATGAAAGAAAGAGGTAGGAGGAAAATAGATGCAGAAGCGATAACGCTAATATATTTCAACCTAATATAATGAATAAATGAAAAGAAAAGAAAAAAAAGAATGAACGAGAGTTAAATCAAAATTTATTATGCTTTTTATATATTGAACTATTTACAATAGCTCTTAAGTAAATATATCAAACGTTTTAATAATTAAATTATCATACCGTGGTATATCCACAGGCCCCAATAGTATTTACTAATAATAGAGATTCTCTATTTGTCCCTAACGAAACATTAAAATCGTCATAACATAAAATAAATACATACAAAATTGAGCATGCAACTTTGACGGTTCTTATTGTTTTTTAAAACAAGTTTTAATAAATACATGCCTGGTATTATGTATTTATATAGTTTGTTTTATTTGATTTGTATTTAAACTAAGTTTCCATTTTAAAGTATTTTATTTTTTTTTTTACTCCTTTTAATAAACTCTCTGACATTGAATTTTAACTAACTCTAAGGCTATATCTTTCAAAAATTAATTTTTTCACCGTCCGAGAAGTGTTTATTTTTGCTAGTATATATTATGTTTTAAAACAATTTTAACTGTAATTCGAAAAAAAAAATCCAAAAGAACAAACACTTATATCCACTGGAATGGAGGCGCGTGTGTAATGGTTAGAGTCGTAGGAAATGGACTCGTCAACCCGAGTTCAATTCCGCGACGAAGTTGTTTGCATTTCACAGGGCGCTAATACCCTTGGGAAAGGCATGAATCCAATTCCAGCTATGGGTAAATAGCAGGGCAGAAAGGGTTGTTTGACCATTGCTAGGTAACCAGTCTAGGGGGAGGAAAATTCTGAATTCAAATCTGTTAAACTCCGCTTAAGAAATTGACGTTGTGTCACATCCTGCTCGTGCAGAGGGGTTGGTATATATATATATATATATATATATATATATATATATATATATATATATATGAGAGTACGTAAATAAATATTGTGTTTATTTGATATGGCTTTTTAGTAGACACTTTTTGGAGGATATGTGCTTAATTGAAGTCATACCTAATTTTTAAAATTAATTAGTTAATAATTAATGAATTTAGGCGGGCATATACGTTTAATATATATGTAATTTCGACCTATTAGGTCTCATCAGCAAGGTTATAGACATGGGAGACTGCTCCGTGTGTGACTATATATAATATATATATATATATATATATATACTGGAATATTCAATAATGAAAATATATTCTCATCTCTTTTACGTACACAAGCCGAGCGAGATAGTCATCTGTAAGTAAGTAAGTAAACGTGGCGTTTTCACCCGGGAGACTTGTGCCATCACCTGCGTAAGCGAGCTCACCATCATCTGTTAATTTCTACTCTATCACCGGGAAGTGCATCTTGTCAACATCCCAAGTGGTTAGTGTTCAGATTCTGCATCGTCACAATGACAAAGGAGAAGTGTTCTCTGTATTACATGGCACAGCAGGTAGTTATTCAGGAAGTGGTCGCATAATGCGCAAAGAGACCTACTTGGAAAGAAAGAAAGAAAGAAAGAAAGAAAGAATGAATGAATGAAAGAAAGAAAGAAAGAATGAAGGAAAGAAAGAAAGAAAGAAAGAGAAAGAAAGAAGAAAGAAGAAAAAGAAAGAAAGAAAGAAAGAAAGAATGAATGAAAGAAAGAAAGAAAGAAAGAAAAGAAAGAATGAATGAATGAAAGAAAAGAAGAAAGAAGAAAGAAAGAAAAGAATGAATGAATGAAAAGAAGAAAGAATGAAAGAATGAAAGAAAGAATGAGAAAGAAAGAAGAATGAATGAATGAAAGAAAGAAGAAGAAGAATGAAAGA
>CM042153.1:9835565-9838065 GCA_023376005.1 Doryteuthis pealeii | reverse complement strand
ATTTGGAAACCGACGGACCCTTAGAATTCTCGCTACAGGGTGCATCAAAAATTGAAGTGTTTTTGAGGGTTTGCCATGCTATTAAAATCCGGGTAGACGAGTTTGTTAGTAGTAGCATGTTCATTTGTTCCGTGAAGAACCTCTATGAGGTGGGTTATTTTTTTAATGCTCTTATATATGTGAGGGCGGTTTCATGGGAGTTGTATATATATATACATAATATGTAACAGAAATAACGCAACAAAGGTTGAAATTCCTTAACATTAAACCAACTAACCAACCAACCAATCAACGCGAATAACGCACGAATTTTAAAATTTCCTTCTCTTAGACTGGTTGTCATACCAAGGTTAAAGGGCCCAGTCTGCCCTACTATTTACCCATAGCTGAAGGGAGAATAGTTGGATTCATACCTTTCGCAAGAGTATTAGCACTATGTGATATGCAAACCACCTCACCCAGGATTTGAACCTAGACTACCATTTCCATTTTCTTTTGACAATAACTGTTACACCATATTAAGTAACAACTATAGTGTCAATTGTGATATCTAAATTTATGTGTTAAAACACGAAGAAATTCTTTAAAAATATGTTTTTAAAAACAATTAGTTTAAAACTAAATACTTGACTTTGGGGAAGGTGAGCATGCGGTGTGTGTCGCACAAGCGCACAACATGTAAAACAAAAAAACATGTGCAGATATTTCTACAAGTCCCAGAATGATGGGAGAATGGTGAGGTGTGCAATTAAAATTAGTTTAAAACATATAACAGAAATAACCAAATAAAGGTTGACATTACTTAAAATTAGACCAACCAACCAACCAACCAACCAACCAAAGCGAATAACGCACAAATTTTGAAAAAAAAAAATTTGATTCCCATCTATGTGTTAAAAAGTCATCAAATTCCTTTTTTTAAAAATGTGTTGAAAAAAATTAGTTTAAAATATCTAATACCCACCAAAGATGAATAAAAGAAAAACACGAGTATAAAATGATCCAAGGTTTGATATCCAACCAACCAACCACCAAACCAATAACTTTCGAAAGACTAGAATTATGAATGCCATCGTTGACGGATCATAACATCATGTTTGCTCACGAACAACGTTGCAAAAACATCGTTATAGCAACATGCCGCTGGCATTTATTAGTCGTAAGTCATTTACGAACTCCGTCTGTCACTTTTCCCCGGGTGCAAATCGTGGCTCATTTTATAATCATATCCATTCCCGCATCTGCGCTCATTTATAAATACTAAGATAACGAAAGAGGCGTGTGCTATTTTCAATAATACCAGGATGTTATACAACGCTGAAATTGGATCCTGCTAGGTTTCTTGGCGGGCTAGAATATTAATAAAAAGAATATCACTTTCGAAATTTGCATTCAACTCTCTGCAGGGGAATACAAACCACAGCCTCTAATAAGATCTCTCTCTCTCTCTCTCTCTCTCTCTCTCTCTCTCTCTCTCTCTCTCTCTGTGTGTGTATGTAATATATATATCTATATCTTTGTATGTATTATATATATATATATATATATAGTGTGTGTGTGTGGGATTGTCACTGTTTCAGCTTTTACTGGAACAGTGTACCAAAGGCAGTATTATTGGTAGAGTGCTCGATATAAAATACAGCTGTTATATAATAGAATAAAAATAAATATAATAAAATAAAATAAATATATAAAGGTTTTTGTAACATGTTCACCTGATGATTGTTGATGCATGAAACCAAAATTGTCGTGAATGTTCCTTTGTCCCCAAATAAATAGATATGTAAAACTTTATATATTTATTATATTATATTATTTATATATATATATATTATATATAATATATATACATATATATATATATATATATATATATATATAATATATATTATATATATATATAATATATATATACATATTATATATATATATATATACATATATATATATATATATATATACATATATATATACATATATATATATATATATATATATATATATATATATATATATATATTGTTATTATTGGTCGTAGTGTCGATGTTAGAACAATTTGGTTTACAAAGTAACCTTCTTCAGAATAGTATGAAACATATAAAGGAAAAAAAAATTTTGCTGTTTAAAAGATGATGGATGTTTTGAATGAGTCGAGAAAAATATATAGAAAAATGTCAAAACCTTTCTACATATTTTTCTAACTCAAACTCATTCAATCATCATTTTACTCCCATATATATATATATATATATATATTATATATATATATATATATTTTTTCTCCGTAGTTAGGATTTTTCCACGTGTGGTTTAACCAAGCTGATGCAGGTAGACCATAAGGAGAGCTCAATGTGCCTAATACCAGTGAGTAGAAGGACAGAGCAAGATATTTAGTAAATGATTAATCCTGTCCTTCTCAAACTAAGACACCAACCCTCCCTCCTTCCCCCAAATTGATGGATTTAAAAGCGATGTTACTTTGGGAAATTCTCAGTTACAG
>CM042153.1:9803750-9828055 GCA_023376005.1 Doryteuthis pealeii | reverse complement strand
GATCTGTGCGGTTAAAGTAAGGCGCTGATGGTAGGTGTGCCGCTCCACCTCAGACGCCAAAAACAATCTCCTTGTTTAGCTATTGAAAAGGGGATAGACTCCCTCGCTGACTTTAGGCCACCCGACGACTTTACTTACTTTTATATGTACGTAAATTAGGCGTCTCTCGTGTTGTAATGGTTAGCAAGCCTAAATTCACTGTCTACAGTTAGTGAGTTCGATACTCGCTGGTTACCCATACTTCTGGCATTGGCCACATCTAAGCTATTTTAGTAAATAACTATATGTACACAGAGAGAGAGTAGAGAATAATATATATAATATATATATATATATATATACATATATATATATATATATAGAGAGAAGAGAGAAGAGACTGAAAAAGATAGATAGATTGATTGATTGTGTTTAATGGCATGTCAACCCATCCAGGGTTTTTTTATGTTAAGTGGTAGGTTGTGATAGATAGTCATATTTATTGCTATCTCTTATTTAAAGGATTTTTCTTGATTTGACTGTAGTTGTTTGCAGTTGAAGTTTTGTATCGTATTTTTGTAGAAGTTTGGAGAAAGGATCTAGTCTTTTATTGTTTTTGTTTGTTTTGTTTTACGGCATATCAAACCTCGTGAGTCATTTTAATGCCGGGGAAGTTTTTAAAGATTCGGAGTGATAGTTTGATAGAAAAAACTCAATTTTTTTATAAACAACTTTTTTATTTAACCCATAGGTGGGACACTAACAGGTACTACCACTCCGGGCCAGAGGGAACTTGGAAGTAAGGCGTGATGAAGGGGCTTTATATTTCCAACCTCAGAACTGGAACGTCTCCACTCCCAGGACATGAAAAACCCTCAGTCACCACCTTCTAGACATAAACAATAAAAAGGTGGGGTTTCTATGATGGCAATATGGTTGAGACAATTATGCGGGGGCTAGGGATTGACATAAGCCAGCCGATTGAATCGGGAGGCGGCTCTACAACGTCCGTCAGCTAGCCATGACCAAACAGTGGCTCAAAAATAGATAATAGATAGATAGATAGATAGATAGATACAATGAGAGAGGTGATCGAGTAACTTACAACCGATAATAAGTGTATAGGAAAAAAACTTTTTAATAGAATAAAATGATGAACTTAAGAAGAGGTTGATAGATACGATACATATGACATTCTTCAATAGATAGAAGATAGATAATAAACAGTACTTACATTGAATGATAGATACAGGTATTAATAATCATATATATATATATATATATATATATATGATATATATTATGTAATATATACTTATTATATTAATCATATAATTTATATGAAGATAGTAGATATGAACTGTCTTAGCTAGAGAATATAGAGATGTAGATAGATGATAGATAGTATACTGTGACAGTACAATAATACAAAGATTGATTAGATGTGACGAGAGGGTAATCGTATATGTAGATAGATCGAACACAGATTAGATTGATATTAACATACTTAGATAGATTATTATTGATAGATAGATAGATACGACAGAGAATGTAAATCGGATCGGATAGATATGATAATAGATTTCGGACGAGAGAATAAAAACATTATATAGATAGATAGATATGAACATATATAGATAGATAGTATAGTAACAAAATTACAATAGTTTGGATAGATTTAACTAGATAGATAATAGATGATTCCACAGGAGAATTAAATCGTAGAAGTAAGAGAGAGAGAGAGAGAGGAGAGAGAGAGGAGAGGAGAGAGTGGATGAATATCGATAGATAGATTATAATACATACTAATATAGTCTGGAAGATGATTAACTGAGATAGATAGATAGAGAAGATGTGATATGATAAGTCTCACGGAGAACTAATATCAGATAATAGATTGATGATAATAGTCATAACATATATAAAATATATATATATGATTTTATATATAGATAATAATTTAGAGAGTAGAAGTAGAATGATACGAGAGATAGATGAGATGAATAAGATAGATAGATAGTATATTAACATTAAAATAGTTGGAGTAGATGTTAGTTACTGAGATAATGAGATAGAAGAGTAGATGGAGGATAGATAGTTCCACGAGAGATAATAATAGATAATAGATAGATAGTTATTGATAGATAGATAGATAGTATAATATAACATACTTAAATAGTGGAATATGGAATGAGATAGATAGATAGATTAGATTCCACGGAGAGATAAACATAGATAATAGATAAGCATAGATATGAGATAGATAGATAGATAGGTATTAAACATACTTAAATAGATTCGTAGCAGTGACTGAGAATAGATAGCTTAGATAGATAGATAGATAGATAGATAGATGATAGATAGATTCCAGAAGAGAATAAATGAGATATAGATAGTACTATATTGATAGATAAGATAGAATATTATTTAACATTACTTTAAATAGATTGGGATAGATATGAACTGAGATAGATAGAAGATTAGATAAATTATAGAAGAATATAGCATAGAATAGATTACGAGAAATAATAGATAAGATAGTAGATAGTAATTAAAAATACTAATATAGTTGGATAGTATGAACGATAGAGTATGATAGATAGATGGATAGATAGATTCACGAAGAATAATAATAGAAATGAAGATAGATTATTGATAGATAATGATATCTTGATATGATATACGAAGATGATGATAGATGTCGTCACGAGCAGCAAAATAATAGTAATGATAGATATGATATATAATAACATACTTAAATAGTTGGTAGTCTAGATGATTAGAACGATATGAGATGAAATAGATAGATAGATAGATAATGATAGATAGATAGATATATAAATTAGTAGTTGTAGATTCACTGCAGAAGAATTGATAATGTGATACGATAGATAGCATGAGAATAATAGAAGTGATTATGATAGTATAATAGATAGATAAAGATAATTTAACATCTTAAATAGTTTAGGTACGAGTTTAGATAGATAGATAGATAAGTTAGATAGATAGATAGATTCCACGAGAGAATAAATAGATAGATAGATATAATTGATAGATAGATAGATAGTAATTAACATACTTAAATAGTTGGATAGATATGAAGTGAGATAGATAAGCATGATTAGATAGATAGATAGATGGATAGATAGATTCACAGAGAAATAATACATAGATAAATAGATAGAATAGATATAATTGATAGATAGATAGATAGTAATTAACATACTTAAATAGATGGATAGATATGACTGAGATAATAGATAGATAGATAATAGATAGATAGATGATAGATTTCCGAACGAGAGAAAACATAATAAATAGATAGATAGATATGTGATAAGATAATAGATGATAGTAATTAACATACTTAATAGTTGGATAGATATGAACTGGAATAGTAGTAGATAGATAGATAGATCAGATAGATAGATAGGATAGATAGATTCACGCAGAGAATAAATACATAGATAAATAGATAGATAGATAATATTGATAGATTAGATAGATAAGTTAATAACATAACTTAAATAGATTGGATAGATATGACTGAATAGAGATAGATAGATGATAGAGTAGAGATGAGTAATAGATTCCACGAGAGAATAATAATAGATAAGATAGATATGAATAGATATATAGTAGAAGGATAGATAGATTAACATATTAAATAGATTTGGATAGGCTGTACTGAGTAGGAAGATAAGATTAGATAGATACGATAGATAGGATAGATAGCTTCCACGGGGAATATAAATAGATAGATAGATATATGAAGATATAGATAAGATAATAGATAGTAATTAATACATACTTAAATAGTGGAGTAGATATGAACTGAGAAATAGCATGATATAGATAGATAGATAGATAGATTCGAGATAGATAATAAATCACAAGATAAATAGATTAGATAGATAATGATAGAATAATAGAGTAGTATATTTAACTTAACTTAACATAGATGTGGATAGATGTAACTGAGAGATAGATAGATATAGCATGGATAGATAGACATTCCACGAGAAACAAATAAATAGATAGATAGATATATTGATAGATAGATGATAGATATATATTAACATACTAAATAGTTGGATAGATGTTAACCTGAGATAGTAGATAGATGATTCAGAAGATAGATTCCAGAAGATATATGATAGATAGATAGATAGATATAGTGAAGTAGATTAGTTTAATATAACATACTTAAAATAGTTGGATAGATGTTAACTGAGAGATAAGAATAGATAGATAGATAGATTAGAGAGAATAATAGATATAGAGTAATATAGATAGAGATAGTATAAACTTAAAGTGTAATAGATGACTAGATAGATAGATAGAATAGATAGATAGTAATAAACATACTTAAATAGATGGATAGATATGAAACTGAAGATAGACAGGACAGATAGATAGATAGATAGATGGATATATAGATGGATAGTAGATTTACATGAAAGAATAAATTAGATAGATAGATTAATTGATAGATAATAGATATTATTAACATACTTAAATAGTTGGGTAGATATGAACTGAGATAGGGACCAAGATAGATAGATAAGATAGATAGATAGATAAGATAGATAGATTCCACGAGAGAATAAATAGATAGATAGATAGATAGTAATTAACATACTTAAATAGTTGGATAGAATGAACTGAGATAATAAATAGATAGATAGATAGATATATTGATAGATAGATAGATAGATTCCACGAGAGAATAAATAGAATAGATAAAATATTATTTTAACATACTAAATAGATGGGATAGATGTTTAACTGAGATAGATAGAATAGATAGAGAGATAGATTAGATTCCACGAGAGAATAGATAGATAGATAGATAGATAGATAGATAGGATAGATAGTAATAACCTACTTAAATAGTTGGATAGATGTTTAACTGAGTTAATAGATAGATAGATAGATTAGTTAGATAGATAGATAGATAGATTCCACGAGAGAATAATAGTAGATAGATATATTGATTGATAGATAGATAGTAATCAACATACTTAAATAGTTGGATAGCATATGAAGTGAGATAGATAGAATAGATAGATAGATAGATAGATAGCATGGATAGATAGATTCCACGAGAGAATAAAACATAGATAAATAGATTAGATAGATATATTGATAGATAGCATAGATTAGTAATTAACATACTTAAATAGATGGATAATATGAACTGAGATAGATAGATAGATAGATAGATGGATATATAGATCACGAGAGAATAAATACATAGATATGAAATAGATAGATAGATTAATGTGATAGATAGATTAGATGAGTAGGAGCAACTTGAATAGATGGATAGATATGACATCTATCGAGATAGCATTAGATATATAGTATAGATGAGATATATAGACCACAAGATGATATATTACATCAGACTAAATAGATAGATAGATATATTGATAGATAGATAGATATGAACTAACAACTATAATACATAGAATAGATAGATATGAACATGGTAGATCAATAATAGAATATAGATAGAATAGACTTAGATAGGTAGATAGATTTAACTAAGGAGAAGAAATAGTAAATACTGAATATAAAGATAAATAATAGATAGATAGATATATGGTCGATAAGATAGATGA
Source organism: Doryteuthis pealeii (assembly GCA_023376005.1). Taxonomy (NCBI): domain Eukaryota; kingdom Metazoa; phylum Mollusca; class Cephalopoda; order Myopsida; family Loliginidae; genus Doryteuthis; species Doryteuthis pealeii. The sequence goes on along the minus strand of CM042153.1, from coordinate 9,822,449 downwards.
CAGACTAGAATAGATGATAAACATACGTTAAACATAGATGAAATAGATAGATATAGAACTGATATAGATTGAAGACTAAGATAGATGATAGATGAGATCGATAGTATGATTACGAAGACATATAATACATAGATAGAAATAGAACTAGATAGATATCATTGATAGATAGATAGTAGAGATTGAATAGACTTATAGAGTGATCAGATATTAATGAGATAGAAGATAGATAGATATGAACTAGATAGATAGATAATTCACAGAAAGAGAACTAAATAGAGATAGATAGATAAATAGATATTATAGATATTATTGATAGATAGTAATTAGACAGTAATTAAATACTTAAAATAGTGGCATAGATATGAACTGAGATAGATAGATAGATAGATAGATAGATAGATAGATAAGAGACATATAGAATAAATAGATAGTAAATAGATTAGATATATATATTTGATAGATAGATGATAGTAATTAACTTACTTAAATAGATGGATAGATATGAACTGAAGCATAGATAGAATAGATAGATGGGATAGATAGATTCCACGAGAGAAATAAAATACATAGATAAATAGATAGATAGATATATGATAGATAGATAGATTAGTAATTAACATACTTAAATAGTTGGATAGATATGAACTGAGGATAATCGATAGATAGAATAGCATTAGATAGATAGATAGATAAGATTCCACGAGAGAATAAATAAGATAGCATAGATATAGTGATAGATAGATGATAGATAGTAATTAACATACTTAAATAGTTGGGATAGATGTTAACTGAGATAGATAGATAGATAGATAGAATAGATAGATAGATAGATAGATAGATAGATAGATAGATTCATACGAGAGAATTAGATAAAACTACGATAATAGATAGATAGTGAATTTCACAATACTTAAATAGATGGATTAGATATGAACTGAGATGATAAGATAGATTAGATGGATAGATAGATTCCACGAGAGAATAAAATAACATAGATTAAATAGATAGATAGATATATTGCTAGATAGATAGATAGTAAATTTAACCATACTTAAAAAATAAATGGAAGAATATGAACTGAGATAGATAGATAGATAGATTAGATAGATAGATAGATAGATAGATGATAGATAAGGGATTTCCCCCCCCACGCAGAGAATAATATTACATAGATTAAATAGATAGATAGATATATTGATAGATAGATAAGTAATTACATACTTAAATAGATGGATAGATATGAACTGAGATAGATAGATAGATAGATAGATGATAGATATTATAGATTCTACGAGAGAATAAATAGAATAGATAGATTAGATAGATAGATAGATAGATAGATTAGTAATAACAATACTTAAATAGATGGATAGATATGAACTGAGATTTAGATAGATAGAAGATAGTAGATAGATAGACTAGATAGATAGATAGATAAGATAGATTAGATAGATAGATCTCACGATGAGAATAAATAGATAGATAGATAAGTGATAGGATAGATATGGATAGTAATTAAACATTACTTAAATAGTTGGATAGATATGAACTGAGATAGATAGATAGATAGATAGATAGATAGATGGATAGATAGATTCCACGAAGAGAATAAAAACGTAGATTAAATAGATAGATATATATTGATAGATAGATAGATAGTAATTAACATACTTAAATAGATGGATAGATATGAACTGAGATAGATTTAGATAGATAGATAGATTCCACGACGAGAATAAAATACATAGAGATAAATAGATAATACATATATTGATAGCTAGATAAGATAGATAACATACTCAATTAGTTGCGATAGATATGAACTGCGATAGATAGATAGATAGATAGATAGATTCCACGAGAGAATAAATAGAAAGATAGATATAAGTGATAGATAAGATAGATAGTAATTAACATACTTAAAAATATTTGGATAGATATGAACTGAGACTAGATAGATACATAGATGGATAGATAGATTCCACGAGAGGAATAAATACATAGATAAAACAGATAGATACATATATTGATTGATAGATAGATAGATAGATAGATAATAGATAGATAGATTAGTTAAATTAACAACTTAAATAATGGATAGGATATTGAACTGAGATTAGATAGAATAGATAGATAGATTGGATAGATTCTCGACGAGAATAAATACCAAGATAATAGATAGATAGATATATGATAGAAGATAGATAGTAATTAACATACTTAAAATAGATGGATTAAGATATGAACTGAGATAGATAGAATAGATAGAATGGATAGATAGATTCCACGAGAGAATAAATACATAGATAAATAGATAGATAGATATATTGATAGCATAGATAGAATAGATATTATTTAACATAACTTAAATAGATGGATAGATATGAACTGAGATAATAGATAATAGATGGATAAGATAGATTCCACGGAGAGAAATAAATACATAGAAAATAGATAGATAGATAATATTGATAGAAGATAGATAGTTAAATTAACATACTTAAATAGATGCGATAGATATGAACTGAGATAGATAGATTAGATAGATAGATAGATAGATAGATAGATAAGATTAGATAGATAGATTCCCACGAGAGAGATAAATAGATAGATAGATATAGTGATAGATAGATAGAGAGTAATTAACATACTTAAATCAGATGGATAGATATGAAACTGAGATAGATAGATAGATATATAGCATTCACTGATGAGAATAAATAGATAGATAGATATAGTGATAGATAGATAGATAGATAGATAGATAGATAGATTAGATAGATAAGAATTAACATTACTAATAGTTGGCATAGATATGAACTGAGATAGATAGATAGATAGATAGATAGATCCACGAGAGAATAAATAGATAGAATTAAATAGATAGATAGATATATGATAAGATAGTTAGATAGATAGTAATTAACATACTTAAATAGATGGATAGCATATGAAACTGAGAATTAGATAGATAGATAGTAGATAGATAGATAGATAGATAAGATTCCACGAGAGAAAGTAAATACATAGATAAAATAGATAGATAGATATAATTGATAGATAGATAGATTTAGTAATTAAACATACTTAAATAGAATGGATAATGTATAACTGAGATAGATTAGATAGATAGATAGATAATTCCACGAGAAGAATAAATAGATAGATAGATATAATGATAGATAGAGAGATAGTAATTAACATTACTAAATAGTTGGATAAGATGTTAACTGATATAGATATGATAGATAGATAGATAGATTTCCACGAGAGAATAAATACATTAGATAAATAGGATAGATAGTATATTGATAGATAGATAGATAGTAATTAACATACTTTAAATAGTTGGATAAGATGTTAACTGAGATAGGATAGATTAGATAGATAGATAGATAGAATAGATTAGCATGGATCCACGGCGAGAATAATAGATAGATAGAATAGTGATAGATAGAGAGATAGTAATTAACATACTTAAATAGTTGGATAATTATGAACTGAGATAGATAGATAGATAGATAGATGGAATGGATAGATAGATTCCTCGAGAGAATAAATAGATAGATAAGATAGATAGATAGTAGATAGATTAGATATTTAATTAACATTACTTAAAATAGTTGTATAGATATTAACTGAGATAGATAGATTAGATAGATAGTTGGATGGATAGATAGATTCCACGAGAGAGTTAAATAGATACGATAAATAGATAGATAGATATATGGATCAGATAGATAGATAGTAATTAACATACTTAAAATATGATGGAAAGATATGAACTGAGATAGATAGATAGATAGATAAAGAATAGATTAGATAGATTCCACGAGGAAGAATTAAATAGATAGATAGATATAGTGATAGATAGATAGATAGTAATTAAACATTACTTAAATTAGTTGGATAGATATGAACTGAGATAGATAGGATAGATTAGAATATGATTAGATAGATAGATAGTAATTAAACATACTTAAATAGATTATGGATAGGATATGAACTGAGATAGATAGGATAGGATAGGATTAGATAGATAGATAGATAGATAGATAGATAAGATAGATTAGATTCCACGAGAGAATAAATAGAAGATAGATAATAGTGATAGATAGATAGATAGATTAACATACTTAAATAAGTTGGAAGATATGAACTGAGATAGATAGATAGATAGATAGATTAGATAGAAGATAGATAGATAGATGGATTAATAGATTCCACGAGAGAATAAATACATAGATAAATAGATAGGATAGATAATATTGATTAGATAGATAGATAAGATAGAATAGATAGTAATTAACATTACTTAAAAGATGATAGATTATGAACTGAGATAGCATAGAAGATAGATAGATAGATTAGATAGATTTACCACGAGAGGAATAAAATAGATTAGGATAGATAATAGATTGATAGATAATAGATAGATAGAAGATAGATTAGATATTAACATACTTAAATAGTGATATATGTTAACTGAGATAGATAGATAAGATAGATAGATGGATAGATAGAATTAACATACTTAAAAGTTGGATAGATGTTAACTGAGTTAGATTATATAGATAGTTTAGATAGATAGATTCCACAGAAGAGAATAAATAGATAGATAGATATATTGATAGATAGATAGATAGTAATTAAACATACTTAAAATATTTGGATTATATATGACTGAGATAGATAGATAGATAGATTAGAAGATAGATAGATAGATTCACGAGAGAATAAATAGATAGATAGATATATGATAGATAGATAGATAGTAATTAACATACTTAAATAGTGGATAGATATGAAGTGAGATAGATAGATAGATAGAAGATAGATAAATGAGGCGAAAAGAAAAATGGTTAAAAGATAAATTTTCCTAGGGAAAGAGGCGAGTTATTTCCCGTAGTTTTCTATTACAACTAGGGACTCAAAATGGACTTTGCCAGTCCATTAACCAAACGGAAGATTCCGATAAATCAATGATAATATATTAATGAAAAAAGAATGGAAACTCTTTTTTTCTTTTTCGAACATTAACATTAAAAAAAAATCTAAAAGAGAAAGATGAATCTTCAAGAAATGAAAGGCGAAATAAAACAATATTGCCCATCACTTTATTTGACAGCTGAACGATTGAGATGTCAAGTCGTAAAAAAACACTATGAAAGTTTTAAAGCCTTCAATTAGTATAAACCATTACCCATTGAATACCTCTCGTCCGCGATTCAAACTCGCGTAGATTAAATAGGAAATGTATTTTCAGGCAATTATGACACTTGATGTAAAAATTCCCAGCGCTGTTTCACAAAACATTTAATGATTCCATGTATTATTTCTCCTGAATGTTGGAGATGAGGCTTGAAGATTAGTATTATCTGCGTTATTCGCGGACTATTTTCCCCATCTTCATTGTTACTTGTACAAACGTTTCGGTCGATATGCCCTCCGGCCTTCTTCGGGTTATTTCTTGTCGGACCGGGAACCTTCTCGGACTCGGGAACCTTCCTTTTTCGAACTCGGGAACTTTTCTGAAATACCTGGAAGAAGGCCGGAGGGGCATATCGGCCGAAAACGTTGTACAAGTAACAATGAAGATGGGACAATAGTCCGAACTAACGCAGATAATACTAACTCCGGGGTATATTTGGTTTGTTTGGTTTGGTTTGTTTTACCGCATATCCAAACTCAGTGGTTCATTTTAATGCCGATAAAGTTTTGAAATAAAATTCATTTTTTTAATGGATACTTAATTTCTTTATAAACACATTTTTCTTTTTAAACCCATAGATGGGACCCTAACAGGTAATACTTACTCATAGACTACTAATAGATTATTCGCGTCTATTTGTCTGTTATCCAGCACATTTAACAGACAATAATCGCGTTGTTGTTTTGCTTGGAGTGGACCAGGGAGCAAGTGGTGATGAAGGGTTGCTCCACAATTCCCCAAACCCCCAGAAACGGAACCTCACCATTAGATATAGTTTAACGTCATTCCCCAGGATATGAAGGCTTCTCAGCCACAGCCTTCTTAGCACCCATATGATAAAAAGCGAAGCTTTGGTGCTTACCATAGGACAATAGGCATTGGGGCAATCGTATATATGTACTAGGGCTTGGACGTGACCAACCAAATATTGATCAGAGGCGGCCTACTCCGACTGTCCGTCTAAGCTAAAGTAAATGTCTAAGTGGAAGTTTTGCATTGCTATGGCTGCTCACCCACCATGATTTCCCCCTCCCCCCCCCCCCCCCCCCCCCCCCCCTCCACCCCCTCCCTCCCTCCCCACTCCCCCTTACCCCCTCCTCCCCTCCCCCCCCCTCCCCTCCCCCCCCACCCCCCCCCCTCCCCCCCCCCCTCTCCCCCTCCCCCCCCTCACCTTCCCCCCCCCCCCCCCCCCCCACCCCTTCCCCTCCTCCCCCCCCTCCCCCCCCCTCCCCCTCTTACTTCCCCCACCTCCTCCCTCCCCCACCCCCCTCCCCCCCCTCCCCCCCCTACCCCCCCCCTCCCCCACCCCCCCCCCTCCCCCCCTCCTCCCCCTCCCCCCTCCCCTCCCCTTCCCCCCCTTCCCCCCCCTCCCCTCCCCCCCCCACCCCCCCCCCCTCCCCCCCCCTCCCCCCCCCCCCCCCCCCCCCCTCCCCCCTCCCCCCCCCTTCCCCCCCTCCCCCCGAGAACCCCCTCCCCCCCTCCCCTCCCCCCCCCCCCTCCCCCCCCCTCCCCCTTAAGCATCCGGGTCGCCACCCAAGGCCAACAGGTGCGCCCCGAATTGGGGGTGTTTTTACCTTCGCAGAGGTGCAGTCAGTGTATTTCTAAAGCCCCCTGCCGACAGGGCTGATCAAGATGGAGATTTTCTTGAAAAGCAACTGAAATGAGAGAAAAGATGTGCAAATCGTATTGTTAATAGTTGATGCTGTTTACATAAAACAATGTTATAAACATTTTACCAAGTTACAATTTGTTTGGGAACCGCTATCGTTCGTTAGCGTTTTGATTTGTATCTTTTTCTTACATTCGATTATCGAAGATAGTCTTTACATACCATATCCAAAGGCTAGAAAGCCTTCCTTCTATGTGATTAATGATTAAGGCTCTGTTGATGATTTAAACTGATTGTTTATTTGCATAAAAATAGGGGCTTCAAAACCGCTTAAATATAACCAGACTTACGACAAAATTGTGATTAGATAGTAGAACAATTATTTTATATTATGCTTATGTTTATTGGCTATTGTTTATATTTAAATTAAAAAATTAGAAATATCTTATTTTTTTATAAACATTAAAAAATATCTCTTCATTGCAACAGTTATTTTAAATTCTTCAAACTATTTATATTCATATGAATGAACGGAATAAGGACAACGACCACTTTAAGCGGAGTTTTAACATGATTGAATTTTTTCCTTCTCCTAGACTGTTTTGCCTAACCAATTTTAAAAAGCCCAGTACCCCTTACTATTTACCATAGCTGGAGGCGAGAATACGTTGGATTTTCATTATTCCTTCACCAGAGTATTAGCGTAGAATGCAACCAGCGCCATTCAGAAATATTAACCGGGTCACCCTTGTACATTTACTACGACGATGACCATTACAGAACTAGCGCCTCCTTCAGAGTTTGCTTTAAGATATTACTTGGGGGTTATGGAAAAATCTAACAGGAAAAGGCGTTTTTCTTTCAAAGTGCAAGGCACTTGGTATCTGAAATATCTATTTGACCATAGATTGGATCATAACTCGGTTTTACTTCATTCCAGGTCAGAGTAGACTGCCAGTTAAGACAATAAAGGGGTACTAGGACACTTCCCAGTCACCAAAACAGACTTCCCCTCTAGATGCAATTGTCTAACATCCAGGATACGCCCCTTTTTATCTCATTCAGCAGGTATAGAGTCAGATAATATCAATCCAAGAGAGCCACGAGCTTATTAAGTTTTCATTCTTGCTTATTAAAACAGTTCAATAACATTTCAGTGGCTTCCAAGGAGGAAAGTAAATAAAGAATAAATGATCATGAAAAAGAAGTCAATATAGGCATAACTTCCGCATCAGCGATTGACGTATCATATATAATTTCATATTTAATCCGTCCGCGAATATTAAAAAGCTAAAATATTTGTGAAATTTTAATGATACGTGTATCATTCAATTAATAAGATGAAATTTATCTAAGGATTTGTCAGGTAGGAAACAACTGCATCTTTCTACAAAAGATTCGCGTCTATTTGTCCTGTATCCAGCAAATTTAAACAGCCATGATTCGGTTGTTTGTTTGATTTGGTTGGTTGGTTGGTTGCGGTTGGTTGATTTACGGCATGTCAACCCTTGCTTGGGTTATTATTGTGCGAAAGATATTTTTTTTAATTATTTACTATGGGAATAAGATGATTTTTTAAACACATTTTTCTGTAAATTAGTATTTTGTTCTATTATAACCGATTGAGATACCCTAAAAGGTACTACCCCTGGATCAGGAGTCGGTATGGCGGACTAATGGCAATGAAGGGTAACTCTATTATTCAGTTTAATATTTGTATGTTTAATCTTGAGTATTCCTTTGAAGTATAAGGATGTAGTAGCATTTAAAATCTTTGTCTATTGATGTTTAAGTATTTCTATGAAGTAGAAATGTATTATCAGTTTAATCCTTGTCTGCTTGATCTTTCTTCGGAAAGGAACCCTCACCACAAGATGTAGTTTAAGTCCATACGGCAGTTTTACCACTAATATCATCAGCCACCCGAATTGTAGCATTACATGATATAAAAGGTTGGGGCTTGTCATAAGAGCCAATTTAGCGAAGATGGTCTGGACAATAATATAGGTGATATGGATTGATATAACCATCTGATTTGATCAAGAGGAGGCTCAATATTTCGGCTTCTGTGGGTAAGATGTTTGACTGTACAGATTTTACATGGATCGAGTTCACGCTGTAGTATGATCTGTGTCTCTAGCTTAAGTTACTGATTACCATCAAAATGTTAATTTCTGGATATACGCCGAGTTAATCAACAAGCACCAAAAGAAGACGAATAGATATTTTTCATGATTAGTGTCAAAATAATTATTTTGCAGTTGTGCCTTCGAATAAAATTGTGCAGAATCACTTGTCTTCATGAAAGTTGGCATCCAATGATCTGACTCTGAAAATATGCCAGCCGGTGCCAGTAGGGAAATAAGCAATTACAGCAGACATCAAGAAACCCACTCCCCTCAATACATCTCGGCAGATTTTGATAATGATTCTTGGTCGCCCTAGGTTTCCAAAATTTGTCGTCGTATCACCCAACTATTTTCCAATTATTAAGTCTGCTCGCCAACAGAAAAAAAAACTTATCATTGATAATAAAGAAATCATTCAGTCTGGACAATTACATTCAAATTATTTGCGTATGATTTCTATACGCTATTTTAGTATTCCTTAAGTAGAAAGATGTAGTATCAGTTTTAATCCTTGTCTTTTTATCCTTCTTAGTATTACTGATCTATAAAGAGGTAGTATCAGTTTAATCTTGTCTGTTGATCCTTTGAGGTTATTCCTTGAAGTAGAAAGTGTAGTATCAGGTTTAATCCTTGTCTTTTTGTATCCTTCTAGTATTACTTGATCATAAAGAAGTATCAGTTTAATCTTCTCTGTTTGATAATTGAGGTTATCCTTGAAGTAGAAAGATGTAGTATCAGTTTAATCCTTGTCTTTTTATCCCTCTAGTATTACTTGATCTATAAAGATGTAGTATCAGTTTAATTTTTGTCTGTTGATGCTTGAAGTATTCCTTTAAGCTAGAAATATGTAGTATCAGTTTAATCCTTGTCTTTATCCTTCTAGTATTACTTGATCTATAAAGAGGTAGTTATCAGTTTAATCTTTGTCTTGTTAATGCTTGATTGTATTCCTTTTTTTGCGATCTCGATTCGGAGGCATATCTTTTTCATTTCACCGTCAAAATCCGGTAGTTGCTAGGGATAGGGTAGTTGGTTAGGGTTAGGGGTAGTTTTTAATTTTGTTAAAAAAACCTCTAAAATCGTTCTGTTAAACAAATAACCGGATTTGACGGTTGTAAATTGGAAAAAATGTTCCCACGAATCGAGATCGCAAAGGTCATTATGGTCCTTTCATTTTACTAAAACATATTTCCCATAACAGATCACATTTCTTTGTAAATTTCATGTGGTTTACATGTCTCATCAACCAAACAAAATTGATGGCAGTTTCAGTGATCTACATAAGCAGCAACTAACAAAATATTTAGATTTGGTTGTTTGCTTTTGCAAATACAAAGTGCTCAATACAATGTTAGAGCAACATTTTACTTTTATCCCATTTTTAAATCATATTTTTTACTTTATAAATATATTTTACTTTTAAATAGTACTTTACTTTTATCCATTTTCTAAATATTATTTTTACTTTTATGCATTTAAAAATATTTTTACTTTTCTAAATATATTTTACTTTTATCCATTTATATATATAATATATATATATATATATATATTAATGTGTTGTGTGTGGTATATATATATATTATATAATATATAATAATATCCTCGAACTTTAACAAAGGAAAATATTTCCATAACTTTGATTTATTTTCCAGTTTTTAAAATTCGCGCGTTATCGGCAAATGCATACACCAATTGATTCTTTTTTCGTACAATTATTTTTAAATCTCCCTTAAGTTATTACGTGAAATCAGGTATAAATTAATTCACGAAACGGCTGTTTCTCTAATTAGGATTTCGAAATGCTGTGGAGGTGGGATTTACAGTTATATTCCTGTTAATACTTTTTCAAGTAGAGCATTGCTATCGGTGCGAATGTGTGGGGAAGACTTCTTAAAAATTTAAATCATGTTAAACACGTTTTACATTTTTAACTTTTTATTGCATTATTTTGTTTGTTAAAATCATGGTTCTGATTGATTTAATGTTTAACGGCTATCAACTCCTTATGGTTGTATTTAATGCCGTAATTTTTTTTTTCGTGTGATAAATGAAAAACTGAATAACTACAATAAATATTCCTATTTCTTTCATCGCAGCTCTCTCTCTCTCTCTCTCTCTCTCTCTCTCTCTCTCTCTCTCTCCTCTCTTCTCTTCACACACACACACACACAAACACCACACACACTTCACACACACCACTCACTCACAACTCACAGACACCACTCACCACACACATTGGCCCACAGAGGTTCTCTGTACAGTATACTGTATCCGCCCAGACTTGGTCTATTGTACGTTCTTTGCTGGACGGCCTCCTTAGCCATTGTGATGGCTCTCCACAGAGAGGATGTCACTTAGGAGTTTATCCTTGCTCACATGGTTGGTTGTGTGATTATGGGTAGGTGGCCTTACAGCAATGAGTGAAATCAAGTCAGCAATTCGCAACCAAACGCCGTGCGGCCTATCTCCTCTCTATTTAACCCATAGAGTGGTTCAGAGTGGACCTGGGAGTAATGGTGATAAAGGGTGTATTTAGAGTGATAACAATCACAATGCTTTCGCCTTTTAATCTATTTTTTTTTTTGTCATACATACAGAATATTATATCGGGTATAAATACAAAGGGACCAATAAGTCAGTAGCCAGATGTATAGTTACTAGGCTATCTGGTTGGTTGGATTTTACGGCACATCAACCCTTGTTGGGTTATTTTATGCCAAAGATGTTTTTTTTAATTTAATTCTTGATGGGTATTCAACATTCTTTAACACATTTTTCGATCTATTTAACCCATAAATTGGACCCTAACAGGAACTACCACTCTATGTCAGAGTGGGTCTGGGAGTAATGGTGATGAAGGGGTACTTCAGAATTGACATACCCAGGACCATATAGTTATTAGCTTCATCAAGGGGATGTATTTAGATATATATACAAAGGGACCAATAAGTCAGTAGCCAGATGTATAGTTATTAGGCTATCTGGTTGGTTGGATTTTATGGCACATCAACCCTTGTTGGGTTATTTTATGCCAAAGATGTTTTTTTAATTTAATTCTTGATGGGTATTATAAATATTTTTTTAAACACAATTTTTTTCTAAACACATTTTTTTTCTATAGAAAAAGATGGGAACCTAACAGGCACCACCACGCTGGTTCAGAGTGGACCTGGGAGTAATGGTGATAAAGGGCACTCTACACTCCCCAGGACACCATCAGGTGTACTTTGACATACCCAAGACACTGTAGTTATTAGCTTCATCAAGGGGATGTATTTAGATCTAAATAAAAAGGGACCAATAAGTCAGTAGCCAGATGTATAGTTATTAGGCTATCTGGTTGGTTAGATTTTACGGCATGTCAACCCTTGTTGGGTTATTTTATGCCAAAGATATTTTTTTATTATTTAATTCTTGATGGGTATTATAAATATTTTTTTAAACTCAATTTGTTTCTTAAATATATATTTTTTTCTATTTAACCCATAGAGTGGTTCAGAGTGGACCTGGGAGTAATGGTGATAAAGGGCACTCCACACTCCCCAGGGCACCATCAGGTGCACTTTGTCATACCCAAGACATTATAGTTATTAGTTTCATCAAGGGGGTATATTTAGATCTAAATAAAAAGGGAGTAATAAGTCTGTGGCCAAATGTATAATTATTAAGCTCTGGTTGGTTGGATTTTCTGGTACATCAACCCTTGTTGGGTTATTTAATGCCAAAGATGTTTTGTTTAAATTTGATTCTGGATGGGTATTCAAAATATGTTTTTAAACTAAAAATTTTTTTAAACATTTTTTTCTATTCATCCCATAGATGAGAACCTATCAGGTTCCACCATGCTGGTTGAGAGTGGACCTGGGAGTAATGGCAATAAAAGGGCACTCCCTACTCCCCAGAGCTCCTGAACTGAAACTTCACCATCACTTTGTCATACCCAAGACACTATAGTTATTAGCTTCATCAAGGGGGTATATTTAGATCTAAATAAAAAGGGACTGAATCGAGGCCACCGAAAGAACATCTTAGAAGGCGCTGACTGAATACCATATATATATATATATATATGTATATGGTAATGGAGCACTCTAATGGTGGCCTTTATATACATACAGAAGTGTGTATTAAAACAGTTAAAATCCCCTTCGCATTTGGTGGGTGACGATAGCCGAGCGGTTAAGCTGTATGACTGATGCTGAATTGATCGGGTTTCTATCCCAGCTCTAGGTAACTCACAAAAACGTCTAGCCACACTGAAGAGACTTGATAAGTTGAAAAATGTGTCTGTGGATGACTATGTTGGAAATCTTATATATATATATATATATTATATATATATATATATATATACAAAATCATTTTAAAGATTATCTCAAATATCTATTTGACCTATATATAAGATCCTAATGGTCTTATATATATATATATATATATATATATATATATATATATATATAAATGACATTGAATAACCCATTAGGGTCATATATATATATATATATATATATATATTATATATATAATATATATATCAGCAAATGTATTAATGTAGTTCAAAATCATTTAAAAATATTATCTCAATAATCTATTTGACCCATATATAAAACCCTAATGGATTATTTAAAGCCAAAATTTAATTAATTTCTAAACGTTTGATTGTAATCCTAACTCAGCTCTGCATTTCATTTTAATTGCATTTTTAAAAATGATGCCAATATAGGTGGGGGGGAGCACTCCACATTTCCCATCGCTTCAGAACTGGAGTCTTACCGCTGGATGTAGTTTAATGTCATACCCAGAACACTACAGAGATGGAAAGATAGGTAAATGGGAAGGAAGGAAAACTCTTCTTTTTCTTTTTTTTTTTCTTTTTTTCTTTTTTTTTTTCTTTTTCTTTTCTCTCTTTCTTCTTCTTCTTCTTTTTTTTTCTTTCTTTTCTTCTTTTCTTCTTTTTCTTCTTTTCCTCTTTTTCTCTTCTTTTTTCTTCTTCTTTTTCTTCTTCTTTTTCTTTTTCTTTTCTTTTTTCTTTTTCTTTCTTCTTCTCTTCTTCTTCTTTTTTTCTTTTTTTCTTTTCTTTTTTCTTTTTCTTCTTCTTTTTCTTTTTTCTTCTTTTTTTCTTCTTTTTTTTCTTTTTTCTCTTTCTTTTTCTTTTCTTTTTTCTTTTTCTTCTTTCTTCTTTTTTCTTTTTCTATTCTTCTTCTTTTTCTTTTTTCTTCTTTCTCTTTTTTCTTTTTTTTTTCTTTTTCTTCTTTTTTCTTCTTCTTCTTCTTCTCTTCTTCTTATTTTTTTTCTTTTTCTTTCTTTTTCTCTTTTTTCCTCTTTTCTTTTTTTCTTCTCTTTTCTCTTCTTTTTCTTCTTCTTCTCTTTCTTCTTCTTCTTCTTCTTCTTCTTCTTCTTCTTCTTTCTTGTAATGTCCCCCTGAGGAAGCCTGAAACATTATTCTCTCCACAACGTTTATTAAGTTATAAGTCATTACAATAAATATTTCAAAATGTTACCAAACAAAAAACTGGTGCTCGTAGATCGGGTTTTCAGCCAGAAGGCATAAAATGATAACGAGAATTTTTAAAAGAACATTTCTTATCTTATTTTAGAAAGAATTTTTCTCTGCAAGTTTTTACATTCCTTAACGTTAAATTCTTTTACATTGTTTTATTATCATTATGATTTTTTTTTCTTCTTCTTCTTCTTCTTCTTCTTCTTCTTCTTCTTCTTCTTCTTCTTCTTCTTCTTCTTCTTCTTCTTCTTCTTCTTCTTCTTTCTTTCTTTCTTTCTTTCCTTTGTTCTTCCTTTTCTCCTTCTTTGTTTTTTTTCCTCTTTTTTCTTTCTTTTCTTTTCATTTACACTTCTTTTTTTCCATTCATCCTTTCTTTTTCTTTTTCTTTTTCTTTTCTTCTTTTTTCTTTTCTTTTTTCTTCTTTTCTTTTCCTTACTTCTTTCTTTTTTTTTTTTCTTTCTTTCTTTTTCTTACTTTCTATTTTTTTCTTTCTTTCTTTTCTTTTCTTTTCTTATTTTCTTTTCTTTTTGATTTTTTTGTTACTTTTATCTTTCTTTCTTTCTTTTCTTTTCCTTTTTTTTCTTTCTTTCTTTCTTTTCTTACTTTTCTTTCTTCCTATTTCTCTCTCTCTTCTTTTTCTCCTTTTCCTTTTCCTTTTTTTTCTTTTTTTTTTTCTTTCCTTCCTTCTTTTTTTCTTTTCCTTTTTCCTTTTCTTTTCGTTTCTTCTTTCTTTTTTCTTTTTCCTTCTTTTCTTTCTTTCTTTCTTTTCTTTCTTTTTTTTTTTCCTTTACCACTTTCTTTCCTTCTTCTTATTTCTTTCTTTGTCTTTCTTTCTTTTCCTTTCTTTTCCTTACATTTTTCTTTTCTTCTTGTCTTTCCTTTTCTTGCTTTCTTCTTTTCTTCTTTCTTTTTTTTTTTTTTTTCCTTTAAATTTGGTTTCTTTTTTTCCTTTCCGCTTTTTTTCTTTTTTTCTCTCCTCCCCTTCTGTTCCTCTTCCCCCTCTTTACCGCCTTCTTTCTTTTTGTTCTTTTTTCTTCTTTCTTCCCTTTTCTTTCTTTTTTTCCTTCTTTCTTTTCCCTTACCATAATCTTTTCTCTTCTTTCTTCTCTTCTTTCCTCGTTTCTCCCGTTTCCCTTTTCATTTTCTTGTTTTTCGCCCCTTTTCCCTTCTCTTCCTTTTTTCACTTTCC
This sequence comes from Doryteuthis pealeii, assembly GCA_023376005.1. Lineage (NCBI taxonomy): Eukaryota > Metazoa > Mollusca > Cephalopoda > Myopsida > Loliginidae > Doryteuthis > Doryteuthis pealeii. Next base: position 9,806,807 of record CM042153.1, on the reverse strand, counting down.
CTTTTTCTTTCTCTTTTCCTTTGCTTTTTTCTTTCTTTCTTCTTTTTTCTTTTTTTTTTTTTATTTTTTTTTTTTTTTTTTTTTTCATTAACCCGGCCTTTATTTTATTTCTTTTTTTTTATTCCGTTTTCTTTCTTTTTTTTTTCTTTCTTTCTTTTCATCAGCAGATTTTTAAGGATAAAAGCAAAAATGCACCCCCCCCCCTAAAAAAAAAACAACAACAAAAAATGTCCATAACTAATTTAATTCCCATTTTTGTCCGCATTAAACACCCCCCCCCCCCCAAGACATAGATTGTCAAGTGAGTTCTTTTGATTTCATGATTCCGTGCAGATACGACACACGTGTATACGGACTTTTCCAGGGAGTTCAACCTTGGACGACATGAACGGTGCCACCTAACCTGAATATTATTGAGGGTTCACATGCAAATGTAGGTGCACATGCACACACATGGAACATGTTAAAAAATGATCAAGATTTATGCTGAATTTAATAATTTACAAAGCTTTAAGTATGGCACAAGGCCGGATGTATGGAGCACTCAAACTCAAACTCAGTAGTAATGGCTGGCAAGTCTAGATTACTGATTACACTGGTTTACAAAAAAATATTTTTTGTCTGAGGCAAGAATGTGAATAGGTGGGTTTTTTTTTACTAATTTGGGTGTGCTGAATTTAAATTTATAAACAGTTTTGCTCTATCACCTCGAGTTTTCTGTCTTTTAAAATAGTCTCATTTTAGTATATACAAGAGTAATTTGGGGAGAATATGTGCTTTTAATTTTAGTCAGACCTAATTTTTTTTGAAAGTTAATTTCATTTATGGTTAATTAGGTGGGATTTAACTACTTAAATGTAAGGCTAAACAAATCGAGAAAAATCAATCTCTGAATATACAGAGTATATATGTGCTTATTTCAACAGTTGCAGCAGCTTATTACAGATAAAACAGGATAGATAAAGAACATTGACGGAATAAATATACTTGAATGACACAATGTACACAATTCATAGTACCGCAGACAGTTAGAAGTGTGTTTTCTTAGATGATCTGCTGTATTTTCCCTCTGAGATGTCACGCAAGAGCATCCAGCAGAAGTCTCCCATCATGCCGGAGTTCCACTTGCCTTGGTAGTTGCTCTCCATCTTTGTAATGTCTTGATGGAATCTTTCTCCGAGCTCATCACTCACTGCTCCAAGGTTTGGTGGGAAGAAGTTGAGGTGGGAATGGAGAAAATGAATTTTGAGTGACATTCGGCATCCCATATTCCTCATTAAGTCTTTAGCAACTTCTCAATAACAGGCTTGGTAATATTTGGTACGTGCGTGTGTTACCAAGGAAACCACTACAGACGGTTAAATGCTTCCCATGCTCTCAGTTTCCTTGCATAATAACTAAAAAAGAAGACATAAGTCACACAATATTAGGAAATTAACCCCTGAATGTATATCGATACGCCTTTATGTACAGTATGTGTAAAAAATGTACAGTATGCATATCTAAAAAACTAGAGGTGATGAGTAAAAGAACGGATTTCAAATCTGAATTCAGCATCCCCAAATTAGGTTTAACAGCTAGTCTTGGTACTTGCCTCAATTTCCTTTGTAAACCAGTGTTATTAAACAAGGGCAAATGTCCAGAAATGCACTGGAACTGATTTACTACGATAAAAAATGCATTGGAAAGTAATTTTACTACAATGAATGGCATTGGAAAGTAATTGTTACTAACATAAATGCATTGGAAGTGATTTTACTACATAAATGCATTAGAATAATTTTACTACATAATGCATTGGAAGTATTTTACTACATAAATCAGTTGGAACTGATTTTACTACATAAATGCATTGGAAGTAACCTTACCATCATATCTTGAAATTCAGCACCCCCCCAAATTTGGTTAAAAACAGCTATTTTTTTTGTGCTTGCCTCAATTTCTTTGTAAACCAGTGTTATTATAACACGTGAGGTGCCCAGATTCATATTGTTATTTGCTAAGCTTTGCTTAAGTTTGGCACAAGGTCGGATGTATTGAGCACTCAATAAAAACTCAAATTCACTAATAAAACCTGCTAGTCTAGCTTGTTGACCATGTTGTTTGATTTTCATGTAAATTACATACACTAAATGTGACAATATTATCAGACTGAAAAAAGAACTCAAGTGAGTCTTGTACCATAATAGATGTTAACATTGTTTCATATAAATTACTTACGCTAGTAAAAAGTACCAATATTTTGGGACAATTGAAAAAAGAAGACCTCAGAACATCTATTGTCCCATAATTGTTGGTACTTATTTTCCAATATAGATTATTCATATATTCTAAATGTAACAATATTATGGTTATGGGAGAGAAAAAAAAGACATCAAACAATCTCTGTCCCATAAGTTGTTGGTACATTTTCATTAAGTAGATTGTCATATTCTAAGAATGTAACAATATTATGGGACAGATAAAAAAGACGGTCTCAAACAAATCTCTGTCCCATATATTTGGTATGAGTTACATTTTTGCATAATAAGTTTCATATTCTATGTAAAAGTGTAGATATTGGTATCTTAGGAGGATTTTATTTATGGTTGACAGATAAATATTTACTTAAATTATCTAGAAGGAATACACGATCCTATTGTTACAGATTTGATAGAAAGATACAATGATATGCACAAGAAAAAATGTAAAAGCGCACCAATTTGTGAAGGGACACGAGTAGTAAAAAAGAATAGACTCTTCAAGGTACTCAATGCTACTGGGTCCGTTCCTTTCCATTTCCTTTCTTGTTGTCTCGCAGTCACTTGTCTTTCTAGTCCATAAAATTGAATTTTATACATTTAATTAGTTATGGGGAAGTGTTGGATAGAAAGAAAGTTAGGAAGTGTTTTATAGTTCATAATAAAGATTTTATATGGAATCATAAATATTGTTCACCCTTCTTCTTATCGATATACCCCACTATTAAATATGGACAAAAGAAGATTCTCTCCGTCTAATTGAAGCCGGGCGCTAAAAGTGGGTCGCCTCTTTCTTCTTTCTGCCTCCTCCTCATTT
>CM042153.1:9767118-9803650 GCA_023376005.1 Doryteuthis pealeii | reverse complement strand
TGATATATTAGGTTAAGTGTATGTGAACTTAGTGTTAGGAGGGTGAGTGATATAAGTATTAAAGGAGCATAAGATAAGTTGGAATGTATGTGAACATAAAAATATAAAGTAAGATATAGTAATTGTTGGTCTGGAGTTGTATATTAAGTTAATATGGCAACATATCATGTTTACTTATATTGTAAACAATATAAATGAAATCGCTCAAAATTTTATTATTGTGTTATAAACAATATGTTTAAGAAAGATATCTACAAAATGAGGAGGTGCTGTTGTTAGAGATAATCTATACTATCTATCTATCTCAGAAATGTATCTCTAGCTATAGGAAGTATGCGTAATGACTATAATATAATCTATCATCTTCTATTTCTCACTTTTCTATTCTATCGATGAGTAATCTTAGTAATCGTTATTAATTTCTTGATATTATAGATAATACGTACTAAAAATATTTATTTAGTATTTAAGTCTGGTCATGATCTATCCATGCTGAGAATCATTGTCTATCCCTGCTACTATGTGAGTTCCTTTCATAGCCTTCTTCACATATCGTGAGAGCAATCTATTTCTAATCTATCCAGGTTATGTGTCATTGATAGCTAACTATAAGATTTACTCACACTTAGGTGTTCTGAGTTTATGAATCGGTATCAGATATACTTGCTCTCTAAGTCAATGCTCCCTATCACAAATGTTATTGTGTAACCATTCTCTATCGCACACCTATATATGTCTTAGTTAGTTAAAGTATGGGTTGTATAAATACCTCCATGAGCTATGCTGGCATGACTCTATTAACTGTCACAACGTATATAATACATATTGTTTAGTTCATAAGTCTATTTCCTTTATAATTTAAAAGATATATCATTCTTATCTTATCCCATAGCACTTAGATATGTTATTAATCATAATCATTAGTATTGGTTCATTTTTCTTTCGATGACACTATTTAATTGTTCACTTATATGATTCACTACAATACAGTCAACAACGATATGGAGATCCTAATATTTTATGATACAAAAATAGATAAACTAAGTAAATAAAATATTTTTTTGCTTTGCCTATATCAAGAATTTCAATATTTTATTTTTAATCAGATTTTCATCTATTTGGTTAACATAACCGACACTATACATATCGTAGGTTAAACTATTATCCTGAGTTAGGTATTTAGTCAGTTTCATTACATCTAAAATTCGCCATAATTTGTGATAAAAAACTTAAGAATACCTATTTTTTATATTAGTCAAACAGTTAATCACTAGTACAAACTTATATTTAGCGTCGCGGAAACTAACCGACGTTTATTTGCACGATAACACACAATAAAATAACTATATGTAGATCATTATATGAGAGAGAGACAGAGTAATCATAGGATTCATCACGTCATATCACTCAATGACTACAATCACAGCAACTATATAGGCAGCAAATCTCGAGTTCTCACTACCAAACTATATCAACTCTAGCATTTGTCTACTGACCCCCGTAGGCTAAATCGAAACCTGGGTCGGCTGTTTTTTAAACGTTATAACAAGTCATCAATTTGATACTGCCTGGAAATACAAACTTCTCGATAAATTAATTAATCTTAAATTATCCATAATCTTATTAATAATAAACCATCTAGCTTACTTTTAAGTTAGATATCTGAACCTATGTTTCATAATTAATATCATATTCTAAATTTAATATATTTATTTATTATTTATTAACTATACGCTATATCTATAAAAGAACTGAATTCCTTATATCTACTCAACTATAGTTATAATACTAAATATATATAAACATCTAATACCGATTTCTTAAAGATAACTCGTAGTATGTTGAGTAATTCCGTTAAACCGGTATGTCTGTGTGATTTGATATAAATGAATAAAAAAGGATGAAAGACACACGCTATATAGATATATTGGATAATATAATGTAAATCATAAATTTCAACATAAATAAGATATTTATTACCTTTACTGATTGTAAGGTTCGACTAATTTGTTGTTCTTTAGATGTGCGGTAATAAGCATTTATTTCTAACAATTATTCTGTTTTTTATCTATATTATCCCGCATTTAAACATTTTCATTTTCTATTTTGAGGGTATTTTAAGTAAATAATAGTATAGTTTCTTTAGATATACACAATTTACCTACAAAGGATATAGTGAATCAATAACAACTACCTCTAAACGACTTTGCCCTACCGAAACATTCGCTTGTAGAATCATTTGAGACTTATTCAGACCTATATTTTTGCACTAGCCTATATTTTATCTCTCAGTCTGTACAATGTCTTTACCTTCTTTCCTTCTATAAGCTATTTCACTTTATACTAGATGTTTATTTTGTTCACAACCTGTTTTTTTTATTTGTATATATTGAGTGGTGTTCTTTATTGTTAATTTGTAAATCTATTTTTTTTTAAACTTTTAATTGTTAAATCTCTTAAGAATAATTTTATTATCTTTTTTTTTGGTTTTCATTTTTTTTATTATGATATTACAGCATGGGGAGAGTCACTGAGTACAGATTCGAAAATATATTTCTGTTGAGTCATGTCACAACATCTGATTAGCATGTCGTTTGCTCTCATAAACTTAAGAAACTATTCCGTCAGCTCGCCACTTTTTGAGTATTGTGAACGCTGAGAGAGTATATTGTGTTACTATATTGATAAGTTATAGTTAAATATTATGAAACACGAGCTAAAATCTAACGGGTAAAGTCCTAGTCTTCGCTGTAGCAGGGCGGTCGAAAGTCAAAGTACTGTAAGCTGGCTCCTTGCTGCTTGATGAACTAGCAGACACACAGCTTGATCTGCTGAATATCTATTTCAAGTGTATATACCGAAGAGTTAAGTAAATGATTTCAACGAGGAGAGAGAGAATAATATGTCACACGCTTCCAGTCATAGCTAATCAACCCTAGACTCCGCTATTACTATGAACAAACACTTACTTCATACCGTCATAAATAAAATTGTTTCGTTTTTTCTTTTTCTTTGTCCAATGCTCTCACCACATTAGAAAATATTTCATTAGTACTGAGTGACTGCAGTTCTACAACTATTGATAGCTCACAGGATGATCTGTGTAAATGGAGTATAATATTTTATCAAGTATCTGCCTATTTGATGCTGTAGGTGAAGAATTATTTTTCAAGTGTGTTGAACACAGTTTTTCGCCTTATGGACGCAGCTGATTTATATTTTCAGAGCCAAAAAGAACAAAATCCTGCCTGTGGTTTTAAAGTAAAGATCCGAGGCACTAACTTGAATTGTAAATGTATTTTGCATGAAGACGTCTAATCACCGGACAAGATCAAGACGTCTTTGTTCCGACTGCATTTCCTCGTAAATTGTAAACCCACACTATCCGTATATTAAATTGTTGTCATGACTTTATCAACACAAATATATTGTTATGAAATGTAAAAATCTAAAGATTGTTTTCTAAAAACACATTAGGAAGCGTTTTACCGGTTACATTAAAAAATAAAAATTTTAAATGTAAACAGCGTAAATGTAATTAGTGAAAATGTGTTTTAAAAAATATGGTACACACAGTATAATGCTGGGGTTGTATAAATCTAAATTTACTCAAACGATGTAAAGTAATAAAAAAGTGAATCATAGATACAAGGTTGTTTTGTTATTAACTGACTAATGGTATAAAAAATTCTAACTCTTTAGACGAAAACACCTAGACTGGAAGGAAAATCATACGCTTTTAACACGCAATATGTTTTTAAATTATCTATCTTGATGATCATAATAAGATTTAAGAAATATTATGACTGGTTTCATAATTAATCCTATAAATGTCGGTTGTGCTATATTTCATGATAAAGCTTCAAGTAACTTCATTCTATCTTTTTTTATTTGTTGTCGCTTGAGTCATTCTTGTATTATTAACATAAAATATTCTAATTTTAATCTCTAAGTGACATCCACGTTGCATAGTTAAGGATAATCATTAGGAGGGGCTGGAATGGATTAATGGTCTACTCAAAGTTTGTATTTCAGTAAGGGGCGAAAGTTGATTTGATATACGAGGAAATTGAATTATGGTCGGAAACGAAATTAAATTAATAAATCCACCTGGGAGGGTGTCAGAATATAGGATTTAATGGTTGTCTATAGGTTTATTTTCAATCGGAAAATGTGATTATGTATGGAGACACACGAGAAAATTGATTAACGCGAAGCAGCCGGAATCGCAATTTAAAACTCGTAGAGTTAAAGTACTAAGTGGTTGGTAGAGGACTGTTAAAGGATACAACCTAATGGGATTATAACTAGGCATTCTTAGGTTATGTAATTATCGAGTAGTCGAAGATTATGTATTGAATTAGTATCGATATAGAGGGTAGATATATAAGTATAGTATAAGCTATATCATATATTCACGTTATAGTAAATAATATCACCTGCTAGTATCTATAAATAAGGTGTTAGGCAAATAAATGAGAACACACGCACTGTAGGGAGATCTTATTTTACATGGTGGAGAGAGAGTAAAAAAAAGAAGTAGCGTGAGTTTAAATCCGAATCAGTAAAATGTGTCACTAGCTTTGCAAGAATATTTCAGATCTCTTCGTTCATTGTTTCGCCCAAGTCCTCAGTAGATCAAAGGCTCGAAGACCCTGGCATCAAAAGGGTCATTTTTTGATTATTTTCTTCAACTCAGACCACCATCCAGCGACGAATAATGGCTCGTTTTCGCTTTCTCAATACCTTGTAGAGATTTAGGTAGATAAGGAAACAGAGTGGTGAGGTTTGTCGAGGTCCTAAGAGTTAGATTTTGGCTCGCGGCAAATATTCGGCATTGACCAATTCTGACTCTTTGTTTACTATTTGCTGTAAAAAATACCAGTCTTGACTTTAAAAAAGCAGATGTTTTGTTTCACCTTAGATTTTGACATGGCCGTTCCAGGGAAATTTAGTGGCTTCGTCGTTTGCAGATAATGAAATGTAGTTTAGTGATTAATTACTAGGGTGACGTACTGAGAGAGAGTATATTGGTGTATAAATATTTGTATATTAGGTCAGCAAAGGAACGAAGTAAAAAGCTCTTCGTAAGCGCAAGAGAGAAGGAGCAATTGGGTAGTCTTAGGGCTGGAATGGTATTTAGATATATTATGGTTCTATTTGATTTATTTTTTTTTCAATTGATTGTGTATAAAGATTTTTGATATTTGATTACGTATGGAAAGTTAATTACGTAACCCTGTGACGGGAGAGTAAACTTCTTAAAGGTCTTTAAAGTAACATCTACACGGGATAAGGGCTGGAACGGATTAATATGCTCTGGTTCCGAGATTAATTTCAACACGAGTGGTGATAAGGCTGTTATATTGATATAAGATTGCTGCGCGAGGAACATTGATTACGGCCTGAACGATAATATAAAATAAAACTCTTAAAGTTTAAGGTACAATACCGGCGAAGGATGGAACGGATTAATTGGCATATATTCAGTTTACTTTCAATAAAGGTGAGACCTGATTGTGAGATATATACACAACGGATCGAGCGCAACACTTGAATAATACGACCTGAATAGAGAGAATAAGAGCTTTATCTATCAATATAAGTATATAGGTCACATGCACCGACGAACTGAATAATTGGAGAACGATCGGATCTCAAATGGGCATAATTTCGAGTTTACATGACATGTCATTGAAGCGGAAACAAAAATACATATCGAAATTACGAGCCGGGATGAATAATTATTTCAGTCATAGTTTTAACTGGTTATACGAGATAGGAAGAGTTACATGCATTTGTTAGGTTTAATTCCTATAGCCAGGTAGCAAACCACACATAGGTACGGGAATTGATTCTCTTTTTATTTTTCGCTGAATCTCGACGGAAATCATGCAACATACATACAAGTCCGGAACGAATGGCGAACACGTAAGTCATTAAAGACTAAAGACCTCCTTGCACCCCATCTCCGGGGCCAGAAAAGGGAACTGTTTTGGAAGTAAGGGTGGTGAAGGGGGTCTTTAATTTCCTCGCTAGGACCTTCAGAAACTGGACGTCCCTCCACTCCCAGGACATGAAAATCCTCCAGGGCCTCCACGCCCCGCCCTCACCCAGACCAGGCACATTCCCTAGCACATAACAATAAAGGTTGGGGTTCTACTGATGGCAAATATGGGTGAGACAATTAATAGTGGGACTATCGGGCTTGACAAACGCCGAAGCCGTTGAGTCGGAGGCCGGCCTCTAATCCGTGCCCGTCTAGCCTATGCCATCGCCGAACAGTGCTCAATAAAATAGATAGATAGAATAATAGATAGATAGATAGATAATATGAAGGCGGTAGATCGAGTAATCTTACATAGATAACCTGATAATCAGTGGATATGGCAACAAAATTATAAATATAATAAAATGACCTGACACTTATGAAGAGCTCTGATAGAAGATAATACATAAGAACATTCTCCAATAGATAGATAGATAAAACATACTTACTTGATAGACTTAGATTATGAGGTATAATATATACTATAACTGCTATACTATATATAGTATATATAATTATATACTAAGAACACACATATATATATGAAGATAGATAGATACATCGAACTGTCTTAGCTAGAGTAGATGATAGATGATTAGATAGATAGATCGATAGATAGATACGTGAATACAAGTAAATCAAACATAGATTGTAGATCTGTGGGCAGAAGGGTAAACGATGTAGATAGATCGATACCGATAGATTGATTTACATACTTAGATAGTAGTATCTGATAGATAGGGATTAGATACGACAAGAGTGTAAATACGGAATTGGAGAGATATATAGATATTAGATTCGACGAAGAGATAAATCGATCTATATAGATAATAGATATGACAATATATAGATAGAATAGTATTAACATAATACAATCGTTGGATAGATATTAACTGAATAGATAAATAGAATAAGAATTCCACGAGAGAATAATCGATAGATAGATAGAGAGAGAGGATGGGAGAGAGGGGAAAGAAGATATGAAGATCGATGATAGATAGTAATTAAACATACTTTCAGATAATAGTTCGGATGATTTAACTGAGCATAGATAGATAGACAGATGGATAGATTCCACGTATGAGAATAAATCGATATATATATATATATATATAATATATATATATATATATATAAGTTATATATAATATATATATATATAACAGAGAGAGAGAGAGAGAGAGAGAGAGGAGATGAATACAGATAGATAGATAGTAATTAACGATACTTAAATAGTTGTGATAATTTAACTGAGATATATAGCTAGATAGATAGATAGATTCCACGAGAGACTAAATAGGCTGAGATAGATAGATTCATAGATAGATAGATAGATAGATGTATTAACTCAATACTAAATAGTTGATATATGTTAAACTGAGATAGATAGATAGATCCACGAGAGACTAAATAGATTGATAGTAGATAGATAGATAGATAGATAGATGTAAATTAACATACTTAAATAGTTGGGTAGATATGAACTGAGTATAGCGAAGTAGATAGAATAGACACTAGATAGATTCCATGAAGAATATAAGTAGATAGGATAGATATAGATGATAGATAATCATATTATTTAACTATCTTAAATAGTTGGGTAGACTATGAACCTGAGAAGATAGAAATTAGATAGATAGATAGATAGATAAGATAGATAGATAGATAGATACGATTCCACGAGAGAATAAATATGATAAGATAATCGATAGTAATTTAACATACTTAATAGTTGGATAGATATGAACGAGATAGAATAGCTGGATAGGATAGATTCCACGACGAGAATAATAGACTAGATATTAGATCGATAGATCGATATATTTGATGATAAGATAGATAGATTCCACGAGAGAATAAATAGATAGATAATATTCTTTACATACTTAAATAGTTGGATGATGTTAACTGAGATAGATAGACTAGAGAGATAATGATAATCGATAGATTTAGATAGATTCCACGAGAGAATAAATAGAGTAGATAGATAGATAGATAGATCGATAGATATATAGATAGTAATTAACCTACTTAAATTAGTTGGATAGATGTTAACGAGTAGATGATAGTATAGATAGTTAGAATAGATAGGATAGATTCCCGAGAGAATAAATAGATAGATAGATATATTGATAGTATGAATAGATGTACATAACATACTTAAATAGTTGGATAGCTATTAAGTGAGATAGATAGATAGATAATAGATAGATAGATGATAGAAGAATTCCACGAGAGAATGAAATACATAGATAAATAGATAGATAGATATATTGGATGATAGATAGAATAGTAATTAACTACTAAATAGATGGATAGAGTATAACTGAGAATAGATAGATAAGTAGATAGAGTAGATACGATGATGGATAGATAGTGTCCACGAGAGAATAAATACATAGATAATAGATTAGATAGATAATATTGATAAATAAGTAATGGATGTAATTAACATACTTAAATAGATGGAATAGATATGAACGGAGATAGATAGATAGATAGATAGAAGAAGATGATAGATAGATGGAATCGATAGATTCCAGAGAGAAAAATACAAGATTAAATAGATAGATAGATATATTGATAGATATCGATGTAATTAACATACTTAATAATGGATAGATATGAACTGAGATAGATACATAGATAGATAGATAGATAGTAGATAGATAGATGGATATATAGATTCCACGAGAGAATAAATACAATAGATAAATAGATAGATGATATATTGATAGATAGATAGTAAATAAACATAATTAAATAGATGGATAGATATGAACTGAAAATAGATAGATAGATAGATTGAATAGAGTAGATATGCGTTGGATAGATAAGATTCCACAGAGAAAAATAGATATGATTAAATAGATAGATAGAAGACTTGTAGATAGATAGACAGTAATTAACATCTTAAATAGATGGATAGATATGAACTGAGAAGAATAGATATACTAATAGTGATAGATAGAAGATAGGATTCACGAGAGAATAAATGACATAGATAATAGATAGATAGATATATTATAGATAGATAGATATCGTAAATTAACTTACTTAGAATAGATGGATAGGATATGAACTGAGATAGATAGACTAGATAGAATAGATGATAGATAGATTCCACGAGAGAATAAATACATAGATAATAGATTAGATAGATATATTGGATAGTAGATAGAATAGTAAATTAACATACTAAATAGTTGGATAAGATATGAACTGAGATAGATAGATAGAAGATAGATAGATAGATCCAACGAGAGAAATAAATGATTAGATAGATATAGTGATAGATAGATAGTAATTACATACTTAAATAGTTGGATAGATGTTAACTGAGATAGATAGATGATAGATAGATAGATAGATAGATTCTACGAGAGAATAGATAGATAGATAGTAGATAGATAGATAGATAGATTAGATAGTAATAACATATTTAAATAGATGGATAGATATGAACTGAGATAGCCAGACCGATAGATAGATAGATAGATAGATAGATAGATAGATAGATCATGAAAGAATAAATAGATAGATAGAATATATTGATAGATAATAGATATATTTAACATACTTAAATTAGTTGGGTAGATATGAACTGGATAGACACGATGATAGATAATAGATAGATAGATAGATACGATCGATTCCACGAGAGAATAAAATAGATAGAATAGATAGATAGTACTTAACATACTTAAATTATTTGGATAGATATGAACTGAGATAAAAATAGATAGATAGATAGATATATGATAGAAGATAGCTAGATTTCCACGAGAGAATAATAGATAGAGTAAATATTATTTAAGCATTAAATAGATGGATTATATGTAACTGAGATAGATAGATAGATATGAAGAGATAGATAGAATTCCCACGAGAGAAAGATAGATAGATGATGATGATAGATATAAGATAGATGTAATTAACCTACTTAAATAGTTGGATAGATGTTAACTGAGTTAGATAGATAATTAGATAGATAGTTTAGATAGATAGATAGAATAGATTCCACGAGAGAATAAATAGGATAGCTTAGAGTATATTGTAGAAGATACGTACACGCATCCAACATACTTAAATAGTTGATACTTGAAAGTGAGATAGATAGTAGAATAATAGATAGATAATAGATGGATAGATAGATTCCAGAGACGCCATCACCAACACCTCGCACTACAATCAGACATAGATAGATAACTTGCATCAGATGATAGACTAGTAATTAATCATACTTAAATAGATCGGATAGATATAGCTGAGATAGTAGATAGATAGATAGAGATATACTAGATTCCACGAGAGAATAAATACAGGTAGATAAATTAGATTAATAGATATTGGAAGATAGATGATAGTAATTAATACTTAATAGTGGATAGAATGAACTGAGATACGATAGACTGCCTATTAAGATTCCACGAGAGAATAATACACTAGATAAATAGATGATTAGATATAGCTGAGATAAGATAGATAGTAGTAACACTAAGATGATAGATATGAAGAGATGATAAGATAGATAGATGATACGATAGATGGATATGATAGATTCCACGAGAGAATAAATACAGTAGATAAAGATAGATAATAGAGTATATTGATAGATAGAAATGACATACAGCATCTAACAAAACTACGTCGATCGCATACTGACCTAGATAGATCAGATAGATAGATAGAAGATGGTATATAGATTCCACGAGAGAATAATACATAGATAATATATAAGATAACTTGATCAGATAGATAGATAGTAATGTAACATACTTAAATAGATGGATAGATATGAAACTGAGAATAGTAGATAGATAGATAGAATAGATAGATAGATTAGATTCACGAGAGAAATAAATGATACGATAAATAGATAGATAGATAATGATAGATAGATAGACAGAATAACATACTTAAATAGAGGATAGATATGAACTGAGATAGATAGATAGATCAGATAGATAGATAGATAGATAGATGGACATATAGAATAAATAGATAGAAAATAGATTAATAATATTTGATAATAGATAGATAGTTAATAACTTACTTAAATAGATGGATAGATATGAACTGAGATAGATAGATAGATAGATGGATAGTAGATTCCACGAGAGATAAATACTAGATAAATAATAGATAGATATATTGATAGATAGATAGATAGTAATAATTAACAATACTTAAATAGTTGATAGATAGAACTGAGGTAGAATAGATAGATAGATAGATAGATAGATAAGATGATGAGTCAGAGAGAAATAAATAGATAGATAGATATAGTGATAGATAGATAGATAGATAGTAATTAACATACTTAAATAGTTGGATAGATGTTAACTGAGATAGATAGATAGATAGATAGATAGATAGATAGATAGATAGATAGATAGATAGATAGATTCTACGAGAGAATAGATAAAGATAGATAGAATAATAGTAATCACAATACCTAACATAGATGAATAGATATGAACTGAGATGGATAGATAGATATGATGGAATAGATAGAATTCACGAGAGAATAAATACATAGATACATTGATTAGATAGATATATTGAATAGCTAGCTAGATAGTAAATAACATACTTAAAATGGATAGATAATGACTGGAGATAGATAGATAGATTAGATAGATAATAGTATAGATAGATAGATGGATAGATGATTCCACGAGAGAATAAATACATGATAAAATCGATAGATAGAATTATTGAATAGATAGATAGTAATTAACATACTTAATAGAGATAGACTATGAACTGAAGATAGATAGCATAGATAGATAGATGGATAGATTAAGATTAGATCTACGAGAGAATGAAATAGATTAGATATGATACAGATAGATAGATAGATAGATAGATGTAAATAACCTACTTAAATAGATGATAGATATGACTGAGATAATAGATAGTAAGATAGATAGCATAGATAGATAATAGACTAGATAGATAGAAATAGATAGATAGATTCCAGAGAGATAAATAGTAGATAGATATAGTGATAGATAGATAGATAGTAATAACATACTTAAATAGTGGATAGATATGAACTGAGATAGATACGATAGCATAGATAGGATAGATAGTATGGATAGATAGATCCACGAGAGAATAAATAACGTAGATAAGTAGATAGATAGAATATATTGATCGATAGATAGATAGTAAATTAACATACTCAAGAGATGGATAGATAGAACTGAGATGATAGATAGATAGAAGGATTCCACGAGAGAATAAATACATAGATAAATAGATAGATACATATATTCGATAGCTAGATAGAGATAGTAACATACTCAAATAGTTTGGATAGATATGAATGTTTGCATAGATAGATAAATAATAGAATAGATCCACGAGAGAATAATAGATAGATAGATATACGTGATAGATAGATAGATAGTAATTAACATACTTAAATATTGGGATAGATATGAACTGAGATACGATAGATACATAGATGGATAGATAGATTCCACGGAGAAGAATAAAATACATAGATAAGACAGATAGATACATGATATTGATTGATAGAAGATGAAGAGATACGATAGATAGATAGACCTAGTAATAACTACTAGAAATAGATGGATAGATTATGAACTGAATAGATAGTAGCTAAGATAGATGGAATAGATTGCCTCGAGAGAATAAATACATAGATAAATACGATTAGATAGATATATTGAAAGATAGATAGATAGTAATCTAAACATACTTAAATAGATTGCGATAGATATGAACGAGATAAGATAGATAGATATGTGGATAGATAAGATTCCACAGAACTAATAAATACATAGATAAATAATGATAGATATTTGATAGATAGATTAATAGTATTATCTTAACATACTAAATAGATGGAAGATATGACGATGATAGATAGATAGATAGATGGATAGATAGATTCCACGAAGAATAAAATACATAGATAAATAGATGATGATATATTGATAGATAGATAGATAGCTAATTAACAACTAAATAGATGGATAGAGATGAACTGAGATAGATAGATAGATAGATAGATAGATAGTAGATAGATAGAATAGATAGATCGATTCCCACGAGAGAATAAATAATAGATAGATATAGTGATGAGATAGATGATAGTAATTAACATACTTAAATAGTGATAGTATTGAACTGAGAATAATAGATAGATATAATAGATTCCCACCGAGGAATAAATAGGATAGATAGATATAGTGATAGAATAGATAGATACGATAGATAGAAATAGATAGAAGTAGATTAAGTAATGTAACAATACTATAGTTGATAGATATTACACTCGAGATAGATGACTAGATAGATAGATAGATTCCACGAGAGAATAAATAGATAGATAAATAGATAGATAGATATATTGATGTAGTTAGATAGATAGTAATTAACATACTTAAATAGATGGATAGATATGAACTGAGATAGATAGATAGATAGATAGATAGATAGATAGATAAACGATTCCACGAGAGACTAAATAATAGATAATAGATAGATAGATATATTGATAGATAGATAGATAGTAATTAACATACTTAAATAGATGGATAGATGTTAACTGAGATAGATAGATAGATAGATAGATAGATTCCACGAGAGAATAAATGATAGATGATAAATGAGAATAGAGAGATAGATAATTAAAACATACTTAAATAGTTGGATAGATGTTAACTGAGATAGATAGATAGATAGATAATAGATTCCACGAGAGAATAAATACATAGATAAATAGATGATAGATATATTGATAGATAGATAGATAGTAATAAACATACTTAAATAGTTGGATAGATGTTAACTGAGATAGATAGATAGATAGATAGATAGATAGATAGATAGTGGATTCCACGGAAGAATAGATAGATAGATAGTATAGTGATAGATAGAGAGATAGTAATTAACATACTTAAATAGTTGATAGATATGAACTGAGATAGATAGATAGATAGATAGATGGGGATTAGATAGATTCTCGAGAGAATAAATAGATAGATAGATAGATAGATAGATAGATAGATAGATTGAATTAACATACTTAAATAGTTGGATAGATATTAACTGGAGATAGATAGATAGATAGATAGATGATGGATAGATAGATTCCACGAGAGAATAAAAGATAGATAATAGATAGATAGATATAGATAGAATAATTTTAAGATAGTAAAAACATACTTAATAGATGGAAAGATATGAACTGAGATAGATAGATAGATAGATAGATAGATAGAAGATTCCACGAGAGAATAAATAGATAGATAGTATATAAGTGATAGATAGATAGATAGTAATTAACATACTTAAATAGTTGGATAGATATGAACTGAGATAGATAGATAGATAGATATATTGATAGATAGATAGATATAGTAATTAACATACTTAAATAGATGGAGATATGAACTGAGATAGTAGAATAGATTAGATAGATAGATAGATAGATAGATAGATAGATAGATAGATAGATTCACGAGAGAATAATAGATAGATTAGATTAGTGATAGATAGATAGATAGTAATTTAACATACTTAAATAGTTGGATAGATATGAACGAGATAGATAGATAGATAGATAGATAGATAGATAGATAGATAGATAGATGGATAGATAGATTCCACGAGAGATAAATACATAGATAATAGATAGATAGATATATTGAATAGATACGATAGATAGATGATAGAGTAGTAATTAACATACTTAAATAGATGGATAGATATGAACTGAGATAGATAGTAGATAGATAGATAGATAGATAGATTCCACGAGAGAATAAATAGATAGATAGATAGAATAGATTGATAGATAGATAGATAGATAGATAGATAATATGATATTAACATACTTAAATAGTTGGATATATGTTAACTGAGATAGATAGATAGATAGATAGATAGATAGATAGTAATTCAACATACTTAATAGTTGGATAGATGTAACTGAGTTAGATAGATAGATAGTTAGATAGATAGATTCCACGAAGAGATAAATAGATAGATAGATATATTGATAGATAGATAGATAGTAATTAACATACTTAAATATTTGGATATATATGAACTGAGATAGATAGATAGATAGATAGATAGATAGATAGATAGATTCCACGAGAGAATAAATAGATAGATAGATATATTGATAGATAGATAGATAGTAATTAACATACTTAAATAGTTGGATAGATATGAAGTGAGATAGATAGATAGATAGATAGATAGATATGAAGGCGAAAAGAAATGGTTAAAAGATAAATTTTCCTAGGGAAGAGGCGAGGTTTATTTCCCTAGTTTTCTATACAACCTAGGACATCAAAATGGACTTTGCAGTCCATAAACCAAACGGAAGATTCCGATAAATCAATGATAATAATATTAATGAAAAAAGAATGGAAACTCTTTTTTTCTTTTCGAACATAACATTAAAAAAAATCTAAAAGAGAAAGAATGAATCCTTCAAGAAATGAAAGGCGAAATAAAACAATATTGCCATCACTTTATTTGACAGCTGAACGATTGAGATGTCAGTCGTAAAAAACACTATGAAAGTTTTAAAGCCTTCAATTAGTATAAACCATTACATTTTGAATACCTCTCGTCCGCGATTCAAACTCGGTAGTTAAATAGGAAATGTATTTTCGGCAATTATGACACTGATGTAAAAATTCCCAGCGCTGTTTCACAAAACAGTTTAATGATTCCATGTATTATTTCTCTGAATGTTTGAGATGAGGCTTGAAGATTAGTATTATCTGCGTTATTCGGACTATTGTCCCCATCTTCATTGTTACTTGTACAACGTTTCGGTCGATATGCCCTCCAGCCTTCTTCGGGTATTTCTTGTCGGACTCGGGAACCTTCTCGGACTCGGGAACCTTCTTTTCGAACTCGGGAACTTTCTGAAATACCTGAAGAAGGCCGGAGGGCATATCGGCCGAAACGTTGTACAAGTAACAATGAAGATGGGGACAATAGTCCGACTAACGCAGATAATACTAACTCCAGGTATATTTGGTTTTGTTTGTTTGGTTTGTTTTACGGCATATCAAACTCAGTGGGTCATTTAATGCCGATAAAGTTTTGAAATAAATTCATTTTTAATGGATACTTAATTTCTTTATAAACACATTTTTCTTTTTAACCCATAGATGGGACCCTAACAGGTATTACTACTCATAGACTACTAATAGATATTCGGTCTATTTGTCTGTATCCAGCACATTTAACAGACATAATTTCGGTTGTTTGTTTGCTTGGAGTGGACCAGGGAGCAATGGTGATGAAGGGGTGCTCCACAATCCCCAAACCCCCAGAACTGGAACCTCACCATTAGATA
Source organism: Doryteuthis pealeii (assembly GCA_023376005.1). Lineage (NCBI taxonomy): Eukaryota > Metazoa > Mollusca > Cephalopoda > Myopsida > Loliginidae > Doryteuthis > Doryteuthis pealeii. The sequence continues at coordinate 9,787,238 of CM042153.1, read as the reverse complement.
TAGTTTAACGTCATTCCCAGGATATGAAGGCTCTCAGCCACAGCCTTCTAGCACCCATATGATAAAAAGAGCTTGGTGCTTACCATAAGGGCAATAGGATTGGGGCAATCGTATATGTACTAGGGCTTGACGTGACCAACAGATTGATCAGAGCGGCCTCTCCGACTGTCCGTCTAGCTAAAGTAAATGTCTAAGTGGAGTTTTGCATGCTATGGACTGCTCACCCACCATGATTCCCTCCTTAAGCATCACGGGTCGCCACCCAAGGCCAACAGGTGGCCCGATTGGGGTGTTTTTACCCTTCTGCAGAGGTGCAGTCAGTGTATTCTAAAGCCCCTGCCGACAGGGCTGACTCAAGATGGAGATTTTCTTGAAAGCAACTGAAATGAGAGAAAGATGTGCAAATCGTATGTTAATAGTTGATGCTGTTTACATAAACAATGTTATAAACATTTTACACAAGTTACAATTTGTTTGGGAACGCTATCGTTACGTAGCGTTTTGATTTGTATCTTTTCTTACATTTCGATTATCGAAGATAGTCTTTACATACCATAACCAAAGGCTTAGAAGCTTTCCTTCTATGTGATTATGATTAATGGCTCTGTTGATGATTTAAACTGATTGTTTAATTTGATAAAATAGGGGCTCAAAACCGCTTAAATATAACCAGACTTACGACAAAATTGTGATTAGATATAGAAAAATTATTTTATATAAGCTTATTTTTTGTGCTTATTGTTTATATTTAAATTAAAAAAATAAAAATATATATTTTTTATAAACATTAAATATCTGTTCATGCAACAGTTTAATTTAAATTCTCAAACCTATTTTTTATTCATATGAATGAACGGAATAAGACACGACGCGAGTTTTAACATGATTGAATTTTTTCCTTCTCCTAGACTGTTTGCCTAACCAAGTTTAAAAGCCCAGTACCCCTTACTATTTACCCATAGCTGGAGGGAGAATAGTTGGATTCATATCCTTCACCAGAGTATTAGCGTAGAATGCAACCAGCGCCATTCAGAATATGAACCCCGGGTCACCCTGTACATTTACTACGACGATGACCATTACAGAACTAGCGCCTCCTTTCAGAGTTTGCTTTAGATATTACTTGGGGGTTATGGAAAATCTAACAGGAAAAGGGCGTTTTTCTTTCAAAGTGCAAGCACTTGGTATCTGAAATATCTATTTGACCCATAGATTGGATCCTAACTGGTACTTCCATTCCAGGTCAGAGTAGACCTGGGAGTTAAGACAATAAAGGGGTACTAGACACTTCCCAGATCACCAAAACTGGAGCTTCCCTTCTAGATGCAATTTGTCTAACATCCAGGATACGCCCCTTTTTATCTCTCAGCAGGGTATAGAGTCAGAGAATTCTAATCCAAGAGAGCACGAGTTTATTAAAGTTTTCATTTCTTGCTTATTAAAACAGTTCAATAACATTTCAGTGGCTTCCAAGGAGAAAAGTAAATAAATAAATAATGATCATGAAAAAGAAGTCAAATATAGGGCATAACTTCCGCATCAGCGATTGACGTATCATATATAATTTCATATTTAATCCGTCCGCGAAATATAAAAGCGAAAATATTTGTGAAATTTTAATGATACGTGTATCATTCAATTAATAAGATGAATTTTATCTAAGGATTTGTCAGTAGGAAACAACTGCATCTTTTACAAAAGATTCGGTCTATTTGTCTGTATCCAGCAAATTTAACAGCCATGATTCGGTTGTTTGTTTGTTTGTTTGGTTGGTTGGTTGGTTGGTTTTTACGGCATGTCAACCCTTGCTTGGTTATTTCATGCCGAAGACGTTTTACTTTTATTCATTCTAGTTTGGAATCATTTTTTAAACACATTTCTGAAAGTCAGTTTTTGATCTATTAAACCGATTGAGAGTACCCTAAAAGGTACTACCCCTCTGGATCAGAGTCGGTATGGGACTAATGGCAATGAAGGGGTACTCTATTATCAGTTTAATATTTGTATGTTTATCCTTGAAGTATTCCTTGAAGTATAAGGATGTAGTAGCATTTAAATCTTTGTCTATTGATGTTTGAAGTATTTCTTGAAGTAGAAAGATGTATTATCAGTTTAATCCTTGTCTGTTGATCTTCTTCTTTGAAGTCAGGAAAACATCCTCACACAAGTCTATGATAAGTATTACGTATCAGTTTAATCCTTGTCTGTTGATCATTGAAGTAGTCCTATATTTAGTTTTAATCTTTGTCTGTTGATCCTTGAAGAATTCCCTGAAGTAGAAGGATGTAGTATAAGTTTAATACTTATCTATTGATCATTGAGGTATTCCTTGAAGTAGAAGAACGTAGTATCATTTAACCCTTGTCTGTTGATCCTTGAAAAATTCGTTGGAGTAGAAAGATGTAGGGGTAAACCCATGTTGTGCCCATTTGTAAACATTTTCTTTTGGACCATATACACGATACATATCGTGAGGACACTTTTCTCATTAAACACCGTCAAAATTTCGGGTAGTTTGCTAGGGATTTGGCTTAGTGGTTAGGGTGAAGGTTAGTTTTATAATTTAAAAAAAACCTCTAAAAATTGTCTGTTAACAATTAACCGGATTTTGACGGTGTAAATGGAAGAAATGTCCCCACGAATCGAGATCGCAAAGAGGATGCCTAAAAGTCATATGGTCTTTTCTTTTTGCTAAAACATATTTCTCCATACAGATCACAGTTTCTTTTTTAAATTTCATGTGGTTTACATGTCTCATCCACCAACGAATTGATGGCAGTTTCAGTGATACTACATGGCAGCTTAACAAAATATTTAGATTTGGTTTGTTTTGTTTGCTTTCGTTTTATGGCATATCAACCTCAGTGGGTCATTTAATGCCGATAAAGTTTTGAAATAAATCAATTCTTTATGGATAATACAATTATTTTTATAAATACATTTTTCTATTTAACCCATATATGTGACCCTAACAAGTAATACCACTCCGGGTCAGGGTGCACCAGGGAGCAATGATGAAGAAGGTGTGCTCCACATTCCCCAAACCTCCAAAACTGGAACCTCACCATCAGATAGAGTTTAACGTCATCTCCAGGACATGTAAACCCTCAACCACCGCCAAAATATTTAGAGAAAAGGCTAGATGGAAACTACACAATGATTCTGCGTACGGCCTTGAACAAATTCTGGAAGCTCTACACGGATTCTGGATGACGAGCGGAAGACCTGCTCGGGCAGGGGTCGTTGGAGAGAGAGAGAGAGAGACGGGAGGGGGAGAGAGACGGAGGGGGAGAGAGAGAGACGGAGGGGAGAGAAAGAGAGGGGTGGGATATAGAGAGATACGCATCCGTGCTGTCAGCGCGACATAACGATGTTAAACTAGAAAAAATTTAGTAAATAGAGAAATACACATGCATACAGGTTCCCGCTAGATTACCGAATTTAAGTGACGATGAGCCTGTTTACTACTTAGATAGGTGACCACTTAAGCAACAGCAGGTACTATAATCGAACTGATACCACGTCTTGATAACAGCATTAAATGACCCGAAATGGTCTGATATGCCGTAAAACAAAACAACCAACCAACACATGCACACACGCACATCTAATTGAAAAAAATGAAATTAAGAAGAAATAAAAGAATGAGAAAATGTACTTTTTCATTAATATATATATATATATAATATATATATATATATATATATTATATATATATTAATGAAAAGTACATTTTCTCATTCTTTTATTTCTCTTAATTTCATTTTTTTTCAATTAGATGTGCGTGTGTGCATGTGTTGGCTGGTTGTTTTGTATATATATATATATATATATATATATATATATATATATATATATATTATATGCGTTAATGTATGAGTAGTGGCTTACCGGTGGGTACGAGTACGATCGTTGGAAGCGCACAATATCCAGGGGTTAAGACCGAGAAAAAACAAATACAAAGTGCTCAATACAATGACGAGCAAAATTTTACGTTTATCCATTTTATAAATATATTTTTAATTTCATAAATATATTTTTACTTTTATAAATATATTTTACTTTTATCCATTTTCTAAATATATTTTTACTTTTATGCATTTTATAAATATATTTTTACTTTTCTAAATATATTTTTACTTTTATCCATTTTATATATATATATATATATATATATATATATATATATATATGTGTGTGTGTGTGTGTGTGTGTGGTGTGTGTATATTATATATATATATATATATATATATATATATATATATATATATCCTCTGATATTTAACAAAGGAAATATTTTCCATAATTTGATTTATTTTCCAGTTTAAAATTCGCGCGTTTCGGGCATAATGTCTACACCAATTGATTCTTTTCGTAAACAATTATTTTAAATCTCCCTTAAGTTATACGTGAAATCAGGTATAATTAATTCACGAACAGGCTGTTCTCTAATTAGATTTCGAAATGCTGTTGGGGGTGGGGAATATTTACAGTTATATTCCTGTTAATACTTTTTCAAGTAGAGCATTGCTATCGGTGCGAATGTGTGGGAAGACTTCTTAAAATTTAAATCATGTAAACACGTTTTACATTTTTAACTTTTATTGATTATTTTGTTGTTAAAATCATGGTTCTGATTGATTTAATTGTTTAACGGCATATCAACTCCTTATGGTTTATTTAATGCCGTAATTTTTTTTTTCATGTGTAAATGAAAAACTGAATAACTACAATAAATATTCCTATTTCTTTCATCGCAGCTCTCTCTCTCTCTCTCTCTCTCTCTCTCTCTCTCTCTCTCTCTCTCTCTCTCTCTCTCTCTCACACACACACACACACACACACACACTCACTCACTCATCACACTCACAGACACACTCACACACACACACACACACACACATTGGCCCACAGAGGTCCTCTGTGCAGTATACTGTATCCGCCCAGACTTGGTCTATGTACGTCTTTGCTGGACGGCCTACCTGGCATGCCCATGTGATGGCTTCCACAGGAGAATGTCACTTAGGAGTTTATCCTTGCTCACATGGTTGGTTGTGTGATATGGGGCAGGTGGCCTTACAGCAATGAGTGAAATCAAGTCAGCAATTCGCAACCAAACGCCGTGGCCTATTGTCAAAGAGAATTGTGATGTTGCATAACAATGCAAGTCGACACAAGAGTAGCCAGACCGTTGATGATGGGGAGAAGGAAGATAAACCATATAGCAGTGAAGATCCCCCAACAAGAGCAAACCCCGTAAAGGGTAAAAGAAGTATGTTACCAAGATATGTGTCCATCTATATATTTGCAATAGATTTTCCTTTGGTCAAATTCCTTGGCCATTATTTGTGCTGCTGTTGTCAGCGCCGCTGCTGTTTAGGTGCCTTGCTGTCTGTTGTAACCTTCAAGACGTTATTGAGCAACTAGTATTTAACCAACACAATTTCATTATCATAATTATTATTGTTATTATCATCAGTTATTAGTATATTTGGTGTTGATTTTTTTCTTTTTTCAAGTCTGTCCATTAAGCAGTTTGGTTTTGAGGTCATGGAATACTCTGCTTACAGTCCTGATCTTGCCAGTTATCATATACTGGGATCACTCAAAGATGGTTTACGAGGTCGGTGACTTCGTATGGAGGAATATGTGAAAGAATCGGAGCATAAATGGTTGCACGACCAAGAGAAAACTTTCGTCTTGGTGGGAATACTTAAGCTAAGTGTATCGAAAAAGGAGATCTGGTAATTATGAACTTTTGTTTAGTAAATTAGGGTGTCCCAGAAAAAACAGAACCCACAAATCTTGTAATAAAACTGTAAGTTTTCCCATTAAACAAATAAATTAGGGTTTAGTGTCAGGGTTAGGGTTGGGGTTTAGGATTTAGGGTTTAATGTGGAAATGAATAAATAAATAATTTGGGTTCTGTTTTTTCTGAGTCAGCCTGTACAGGGTGACCCAGAAAAAACAGAACCCAATTATTCATTTATTTTCCCATTAAACTAACCCAAAACACTAAACCCCAACCGTAACCGTAACCCTAACCCTATTTTATTTGGTTAATGGGAAAATTAACAATTTTATTACAAAGTTTGTGTTCTGTTTTTGCTGGGACACCCTAATTTACTAAACAAAAGTTCATAATTTCCCCATAATTACCGGAGACTTTATAGAAAATGACTGTAGTGTAGTCACCATTTATGATACGTCGTCGCTCAGACTTAACTTGGTTAAGTGCGAAGGCCGACATGGAAAAATAAAACGCGAACACTAGTCTTTTTCCGGGTTTGTCAATTCCGGTCATCAGTGTTTATTACTCGCTCGCTCAGCGTGGGTTGTCTGGTAAGAGAGGGAAACTGACTAATTTTTTTTTTTTTTTTACTCATCTAGCCACTTCATTCAAATAATTCCTCGTTGGATGCTACTTAGACCAGATCTCGTCACTTTCTGGGTCTTCCCTGTTCTCACAACTTCAAACTCTCCGTCACTCTTTTGCTTCTGTCCCTAATGTCAGGGGGTACATATCCCTTTCTGGTTTCGAATCCTCTAGAACCCCTTAGAAGGTTCCAGAAAATTCGATTTATCTATTTATTTATCTATAAACTAACCTTAAACGACTGTTCACCCAGGGGTTTATTATTCATCCCGGGGTTTATTATAAAACGGTCACCCCAAACTCTCTACTTCATAAAACATTTTGTTTTTCCCTTTTTTCTCCTTCTCTGTTCCCAGAAATTACATTTCCATTCTTTTTTTTTAATTTTAAATTTTCTCTATGCCATTCATTACATAACATGATGTACTTGGTTATCTCCTGCTTTTGAGTAAACATATAGAAAACAAGAGTGTGAATAATTTCTAACCTTCCCTCATATATACACACATAAACTGGAAAAGAAAAATAATCATCTATATTATTGTCCTCATCTTTATTGTTATCTGCACAACGTTTCGGCCGATGTGCCCTCCAGCCTTCTTCACGTATTTTATGTCGGTCTCGGGAACCTTCTTGAACTCGGGAACCTTCTGTGAACTTCGATCCTAACCCTTTATTTAATTCACGGGGGGGGGTAGACTATTCTCATTCTGTTAACCATGACTGGATACAAGGGTGAAGCTGTATTAATTATTCTATGTTACTGTCGCTCTTAATCAGGACTGACCCTGCAGCCTAGATATAACTGTCATTTAGAACCGTGTTAACACAGCGCCTATATCCACTCCGCCATGTGTCCAATCGGATAATTCAATGTGAATTTTGGGCACTTATAAACCCCGTGTCCTATTTTACCTAGAATATTTACCTTTATACTCATGTATGTTTTTTTTTTACCTTGGCTCATACCGCATTTTTTTTTTCGGAGGTGAATAATATTTTGTGCTATAAATATTAAAAAATCACAAAACATAATCTAAGTTATTTTCCTTTTAAGATTTGTTAAAGATATGGAGAATATTTCTTGCAGTTGAAAGTTATCTATGTAACCTTTTGTGTGTGTTTTTAATGCTAACCTCTTTTTAAATTCTATTATCTAAGGAGAGTGATAAAGATCTGGCAGCTCCACTTTTTTTTTGATTTGTTAAATGTTTGTAATAAAATATAGCTTCCGATATCTGGCAATAAAGAGTATTTAACTAATATTTTACCGCCAATAAAATATGGCCGATTCATTTCTTCTATTTTTCGCCTATCTTTCTTAATCTATTTCTAATATCTTGATACTCGAACGTAACGATGTATAAATCTAATTTGGGGAAGAAAACAACGAGTAATAATATATTTTCTCTTTTTTTAAACTTTTGTCAGGTGATATAGAACGTTGCGTCTTTTCAATTGTGATAAAAAGGGAACGGATTGTTTTTGAAAGAAAATGATTTTTAATACAAAAAAAGAAAGAAAGGAAAGAAAGAAAGGTTTAGGGAAAAGAATCTTATAAAAAGATGAATACAATTATGGTGTAATTGAGCGAATATCATTGCAATGAATCGCTGAGTGGTTTTCAAATGGAATTATTCTGTTTATTTTGTGTTTGATTTTAGTTACTCTTTTCTTTATATGGTTTTCATTATAAATCTCTTCTTTACTTATGGAAGACAGAAAGAAAGGAAGGAAAAGAGTGAAAGAAAGATTAAAAGAGAGAAACAGATATAAAAAGAAAGAGTGAAATAAATAAATAAAGAGTGAAAGAAAGAAAGAAAGAAAGAAAGAAAGAGAGAAAGAAAGAAAGAAAGAAATAGATAAACAAGAAAGAGTTAAATAAATAAATAAAGAGTGAAATAAGAAAGAAAAGAATGAAAGAAAGAAGAAAAGAAAGAAAGAAAGAAAGAAAGAAAGAAAGAAAGAGAGAAATAGATAAACAAGAAAGAGTGAAATAAATAAATAAAGAGTGAAATAAATAAAGAAAAAAGAATGAAAGAAAGAAAGAGAGAAATAGATAAACAAGAAAGAGGGAAATAAATAAATAAAGAGTGAAAGAAAGAAAGGAAAAAGAATGAAAGAAAGAAAGAAAGAAAGAAAGAAGAAAAGAAAGAGAGAAATAGATAAACAAGAAAGAGAGAAATAAATAAAGAGTGAAAGAAAGAAAAAAGAAAGAAAGAAATAGATAAAAAAGAAAGAGTAAAATAAATAAAGAGTTAACGAAAAAAAGAAAGAAAGAAAGAGAAAAAGATAAATAAAGAGTGAAAGAAAGAAAGAAAGAAAGAAAGAAGAAAAGAAAGAAAGAAATAGATAAAAAAAGAGTAAAATAAATAAAGAGTTAACGAAAAAAAGAAAGAAAGAAAGAGAAAAAGATAAATAAAAAGTGAAAGAAAGAAAGAAAGAAAGACCGGATCACAGAAACAGTGAAGGACAGAAAGAGCGAAAGAAAGCGTTAAAGAAAAATACAGGAGTGAAAGAAAGAAAGATTGAAAAAGACGAAAGGTTGAAAAGGATGAAAGAACGGTGAAGGACAGAGAGAAAGAAAGAAAGAAAGAAAGAAAGAAAGAGCGAAATAAAGAAAAAGTGTGAAAGAAAGTAAGAATAAAAGAAAAAGAAAGAAAGAGAGAGTGAAAGAAAAAAGGAAAAAGGGAAAGAAAGAAAGTGTGAAAGAAACAGTGAAATACGGAAATAAATAAAGAGGGATACAAGAAAGAGAAGGAGAGAAGCAGCAAATGAAAGAAAGGGTAAAAGAAAGAAAAAAGTAAAAGAAAGAAAGAATGAATAAAATAAGTAATGAAAGAAAGGATGAAAGAAACAGTGAAGTACAGAAAAAAGAAAGAGTGAAAGAAGGAAAAAGAGAAGGAAAGAGTGAAAGAAAAATAAAGAATCAACGAATGAAAAAAAAATAAATGAGGAAAAGTATCGAATACCAATAATTTTCAAATAGATTTATTTGACTCTTATATGTGACCTTACCAGGTCACTTCCGCTTAGAGTTAAATATACTATCTTGTTAATCACTATTATGTACTTTTAGAGTTTTCACACTGCCATCTGGTGGTTCTCATTTAGAATCAAGTGAGAGCAAGTTGCTTCACTACTCCAGCGGTTTCTTAGTCAAACTTACATACAAGATGTGTCAAAAAAGTAGCGAGATTTTTTATACTTCTTGACACACCTTGTATTCTGAAAAAAAGTAAAGTTTTATAAAATCTTCATTTCTAGCTTGGTAAATACAGCTTTAACCATGGTACTTTTTTGAGACGCCTTGTATACTAAAAAAAATAACGAATGGAACGTTATTTCTTTCAGAATACAAGGTGTGTCAAAAAGTACAAAAATATTGATACTTTATAGACTCACCTTGTATTCTGTTCTCTGTTCTGTTACGGCATTTACTCAGAGTCGGTTGAGCCGGCCCCAACCAACGAATTTACCTGTGGTAAATTTATGGAAGGAGTAACAAGTGTAGCGAGATGGTGAATATCCTGAGTTTTGCGAGGACTACTATTAGAAAAGGAGGAAGAAGAAATAAGAGATAGTAAAGGGTTAAAAAAAAAGTGATGAACACAAAACGGTTTGTCGGGAATTTGACCGGGGCGTGACTTCCCGAATGGAGAATTGAAAGCCAACCGGAAGTTTCGGGTGTTGACCGGAACCGGAAGTCACGTGGTGACGTGGAACGACGAAGAAAAATACCGGCCTCTTTTTGTTTTCCGAGGCCTAGGGGACGGACGGGCCTCTGGTCCCTAGTGTGGTATTAAGTAATTTAACAGTGTCCTCTCTCTCTTTCTCTCTCCTTTCTTCTCTCCGACACAACCCACGAGAGGAGCCCTGGAAATAAAAGCTAAGCAGCTTGTGACGATATATTTCTCGCGTTGTACTTTTTTTATCGACAAGATGACCGCCACGCGCCGAACACCTTTTTAGTGTCGTGAATTTGGTGACAGGTTCACAGGACCCGCTATACAACATATATCGCTATTAGAACGTTACATATATCCGTTTTGGTACCGTGAATATACCGCCACGTTACACAAGGGAATAGGAAATTCATAAGCAGTCCCTAAACCCCACATGCATATCCAGGTCAGGAGAAGTGGATACCCTTTTTTGCCAGACATTTGCCACAGACACAGTGACAAGTACACCAAAAGACGTTGGTTCCTGAAGATGATGGAGATGCTATGCGGGTTTTCGCCATAGCACATTTGGTCTATTTGAAAAGAGTAATTAAGTATTAATAATAATCATAATGTACTTATATTCTTCTTGTTCTATTTTACTTCTCGAGGCTGGATCAGAGTTACTCGTATCTGGTTGTTAGGCTGGATGGCATTCTCGCTGTTTGAGTCTGGAACAACTTGGGAAACAAAACAGCCCATTTTATTAATGTGTTCAAAAATCCTGCCATGTGTTTAAATATTACTAAGAAATAATGGTTTACATAATATATGGTGTGGGTAATTTGCATACTGGTTTTAATAAAATCGATTTTAATAAATAATTACTTGGTGCTATTGATTTCTAATATTATTGCTTTTTTCTTAGACATGTAAAATTAATCCTATGTAGAATTTAGTATAGAGATCAATTAAAATAAAATAAGTTTAATCTTTATATAAACGTTCTTGTTTAGTTTGGTGAGTTTTTCTAATTTAATAGATATATATTCATAAGAATGATGGTGCATATTTTTGCTAGTAATGAATATCTATGAAAATTACATCAAAATTATGATACAAGCATATGTAATTTTGAGGATACTTTTATTTTTTACTATGGTCATTTAATATTACTGGGTGCCATACGTGTCTGGCTTGGGTCACTAAAATGATTTCTAATGTATTTTTAAAGCTAAAATCATTTCCAATGCATTTATGAAATAAATACATGGTACAATGAATAGCTACGAAATAACTTTTTTTCTTGTCGAGATAACTTTCTTAGTTAAACATATGCTGCATCTGACTGGTCACATGTCCCATAATGGTAAATTAGCAGAGAGAAGAGAGAGAGAGAGAGAGAGAGAGAGAGAGAGAGAGAGAGAGAGAGAGAGAGAACGGGGGACAATAGTTTAAGATGGAAAGAAAGAGAATGAAAGTTAGATAGATAGATAGATACATACATACATACATACATACATATGAACATAGATAGATAGATAGGAATATAATGAGATAGCCGAAAACGAACTATGATTTGAAGACAGACAGACAGAAACAATATACAGATAGATAAATAGATAGATAGATAGATAGATATGAACAGACCGAGATATATATATATATATATATATATATATATATATATATATATATATATATATATAGCGAGAGAGAGAGAGAGAGAGAAAGAGAGAGGGGACAGAGAGAGAGATGGGGGTGACTTGCCTTAATGTTCCCGATGACATTGCTCTGACAATACCACGTTTACACGGCCCTGCCACTATGAGAAGGAGAGGATGGACATTAGATATCATATGATAGATGGCCATTGAGCAAATAGCGTCCTTTACCCTTTTACAGTTCTTGTTTTTCGTTCACAGGGTATCTAGCCACCCTCCTCACCAGACAAAATATGTGGTGTTACCGGTTTTGTCACCGGTGATACGACTATGACACTGGTAGTACTGGGTTACAGAGTACCACTAGCACATTCAGCGACCTGGCAAACTTACGTATACTCTCTGATTATGGTCAAGTTACGCTAAAGGCACCGATTCCCACTAGCTTACCGAAGTTAATCAGTGATGAAACTGTTCAATACTTAATTGGATTCATGATCAATTGGATATCAGCCCGGAAAGGATAATGCAACGAACGTTTCCCTGATGACAAGACATCCGTGCACTAAAGCAACAGCAGATACTATAGTATTATTTTGCAACCTGATTCCTGATGATTTTATTCAGCATTGAATAACCCGAAAAGGGTTGATATGCCATAAAACAAAATAACCTAGTTAAAGTGTTCTCTGTTTTCAATCATTATATTTTGTATTTGATTTTCCAAATGGTGATATCTGTTTTTGGTTTGGTTTCTTTGTTAAATGGCATGTCAACATTCGAGGGTTATTTAATGCTAAAATCATCCTTATAGCAGAACAGTACTAACACTATTTAATACATAGCTTGGAGATATGGTGGTTCGTACTTTTCCCAATGATATTTATCCGAAAGTGAACGTAATTGCGTGACTGTAATTTGAACTCGATTACTTGGATGTTACCGACCAACACGTTAGCAACTACACCTCTCGTGATATTTAGTGGATCTCGTTGAAAATATTCGATTTTCCCACAAGTGATATCCTGTTTGGTTTGGTTTCTTGGTTTAATGGCACATCAACATTTGTGGGTTATTTAATGCAACGTTATTTTGTGCGAAAATCAATGTATTAATATGACAGAGTTCGAAGTAGCTTACTACCATATCGCTGCCCAACATGTTAGCCATTATGCCACAGGATCTACCTCTATTATTATCATTATTATTATTATTATTAGTAGTATAGTAGTAGTAGTAGTAGTAGTAGTAGTAGTAATAGTAGTATAGTATTGCATTGTCCCATTTGAAGTGATTTTTAGTGTACAACATACGCATTGGATTGCTTTTTAGGGAAAGAAACCTCAGGGAAGAGTAGACCTGTGCTTTGCGTATCTCAGCATCAACTCCCCGAAATATCCCTCTGATATAACAACTCGGAAAATACAACGTAACGAACGTTTCCCTGACCAAAAGACATTTGGCCACTTGTCCCCCTGACTACTTAGACGTATGATTCACAAAAACATAGATCATTTGAATAATCACGTGATAAGTGACAAAGTACTCATGATCACTATCCTCAATCATTATTTTTTATTCGTTGTGTTTTTAACTTGTATCTTGTGGCCCTCACTGGAAATCAAGTGACAGCAAATCCGTTTTACCATAAATATTCGTCCTATTTAATCATAAAAACATGTAAAGTCGTCAGAGTGGACTTTTGTTGGTATCAGCCAGGCAGCGAAGGAGTCTATTCCCTTTCAACTAGCACTTGACCAAGGAGATTTTTTTGCGGCTGAGGGGAGCGTCACGCCGATCCTTAGCTTCTCACTTTACAGCAGTGATCCAAACTGCGCACAGTTTGGCGAGGGCCAACATCGAACCAGGAACCTTGTGTTTTATAGGTGTATGTTTCACTGACGACCAGAGGGCATCTATTTAGGTACCACAACTCAGCGCATAAGTAGCACAACTTGAATCTGTGTGGTGAAGTTGGAAACTGATTGTAGGTGTGGTGCTCTACCTCAAATGAAGAAAAAAAACAATCTTCCTGATCTAACACTATTGAAAAGGGAACTGCCTCGCTGTGCGGCTGATACATACACTAGGCCATTCTATTTACGTTAAAAAAACTTATTTAGACATGGATAATTCCAATTCTTAGTTTTATTAGTAGCGAATACTTGCTAGGTGTTAACAGTAATTGTAACTGATCGTTTTCTCTGGGGATCAAATTAAATATGTCAAACCTTCCCTTCTTACTTTTTCTTTATTTTTCTTAGCAGCGTTTGTCGCGATCTCTCGACGGTCTCAAACCGCAAATGTTATTATTTTGTATTCAATTATTTTTTTGCTTAGGTAGCCAATCATTTTTCTGTTCATTTTCCTGTTATTCCTAGTCTTGTTTTCTGAATGCTTTCAATTGTCAGTCATATCATTGTTAAAAGAGGACAAAAAATAATTGTCTTCTCTTTGATAAGGAACGTGACTTCCCACGTCAAGTTATAATTCAGCTCCTTTAAATTTACTATTTATGTCAATGGTCTTGTAATAGTATAACGTAGTGGGTCTATTTGAAAAGTGTGATTAAGTATTACTAATAATCGTAATGTACTTATCTTCTTGTTGTATTTTACTTCTCGGGGCTGGATCAGAGTTACTTGTATCTGGTTGTTAGGCTGGATGGCATTTTCGCTGTTTGAGTCTGGAACAACTTGGGATTCGCTTGAGGATATCTTGCCTTGTGTCGTTCAAATGTTTAAATAACAACAAAAAGACGTTCATGTTTTTTTCCTCATGAGCGGATTTATTTTATCCTCAAGTCAAAATGCCTTAGTGAACAAACACAAATTTTGCGTTTAGTTCCAGTTGATATTGCATTCTTTCCTCTCATTACCTTTCTTCCGCATTTTGTCAGGGCATGAATCTAGCTGTCCCTGCATGTAGGCATACTGCATTTCAATTTTAGCATTCCCACACTTACCATCAGCTTTCCACTTTACTGCAGTGATCAAAGCTGTGCTACTCATGCGTTGATTTGGCAAGACTGGTATTGAACCCTGAACCTTGTGGTTCCGAGCTAAATCGGTCCTTATCTATAATGTCAAAATATGAGGGTTTGTAATGGAAAATAATTTTCACTAATGTACAAACCTGTATAGTATATATTGTATATTGCATGATAATTATTATCATAAATTGCTATAAATGGTAAAGATTCTTTTTATTTAAAATTTTTTTTCACAAATGTCAAATAATGACCTATTTTTGCATTTATAATATCCTATTTTACTCTATATGATTCTAATGTGAATGTTTAAAAAAATAGTTGTAAAATCTAATTGAATCCTACTTTTATGTATTGTTTACCTTCCTGTAATGATGTTATTCAAAATAGATAATCCATTTGTATAAGAATCTATCGACCAATAAGAAATCGAGAGGTAGCGTTGCGCTGACTCATTGTTACGATTTGTGTGGCCAGTTTTAGGCTTCAAGTGAGATCAGTTTACAGTGGAGATCCCTTGTGTTAACCAGAGGTTGATCTTTAGGGAATAATCCTATTGTTGTTCCCCGGTGTCCCTTACTGTTGGGTAAAATACTTTGTTTCTTCCTTGGTGTCCCTTAGCGTTGGGTAGAATCCTTTGGTTCGTCCTTATTGTTCCTTAGTGTTGCGTAGAATCCTTTGGTTGAGCAAAGTCCTTGGTTGCAGGTCCGTGCGTGCAAATGTATGGCTTTCAAAATCGGTAATTAGATAGTTAACTAACCACGTATTCGAGCTGTTGATTGGCTGGTTTAATCTACGCGTCCACGCCTAGTCTATAAGTCCTTCTGCCAAGAATACAGCTCGACTAAATCTCGCTTTCTTTGCTCGCCCACGCATTTCTTTGTGGCTTTTACAAATAGAGTTTTATTTTAATTCTAATATATATACTAGTTGATATACCAGTGATACGTCACAGTGCATTGTGCACAATCTCCCTTTTTGTAACAGTTCGATAAAATAAATTATCTTGCATGTTTTTGTATATTAAGCACCCTCATGTTTGTTGTTTATGCGAATCATTACTTTCCATACCGCCTTTTTTCTTTTCTTTTTTTTTCCTTTTTGTTTGTCGTGCTGCAATCTACAACTTAAATTTATAGACTAAATGAGGTCAGGTGGTTTAAACCACAGCCAATCAAGAGCCCGAATACGTGGTCGGTTAACTACTTAATCGGCTTATACTGACAGACGTCCATTTGCAATCATTGACCAAGCAACTGCAAGACTGAGGAGCACCAAGGAAAACTAAAGGATTCTTCACTAAGGATCGCACTCTGTTTAACACAAAGTATCTCCGCTGGAAAGCGCACTTGCTTGAGTCGAAAGGGATGACCACAAAGATTATAGCACTTTTACATCCGTTGCAGTATTTATTGCGGCTTGTTTTGTCTTAGACACCCAAGATATTCTGTTTTATTTCTATGGAACGTTCGTTTGGTAAATTAACTCTTTTACCTGGCTAACTTGTATTCCCGAAGTCTTTCTATGGTAATTTATGAGGAAGTGCGTCCCGGTCTCCTGCTCAGAAATTGCTACCAAAATTAACTCATGACTATTAAAATAACGTCCCCAGCTATGTTGTCTCAGATTTTCTTTTATTCATGTTTGTTTAATGTCTTGTTTTTAATTTAAATAAACAGGAATTACGACAAAAAAGAAGCGACACCCCACAAATACATTTACAAGTAGAAAATATATATCTATCTCCATTTGTTTATATCTATCTATATTATTTTGTTTATCTATCTCAGTCTATTCCAAACTATATATCCATCTTCATATCTAAACAAGAATTACGACAAATTACGATCAATAAACAAGAATTACGACAAATTTCTATAAATGAACAAGAATTACGACAAATTACGATAAATAAATACGAATTACGCCAAAAAGAAGAGACTCCCCCTTTTAACGCCCTAAGTTGGTTGTTTTCTTTCAAGTAACACAGACATAGCTGGGGACGTTATTTTAATAGTCACCGGGTAGCAATTTCTGAGGCAGGAGACCAGGACGCACTTCCTCATAAATTACCCTTTCTACGGTAAATAAAACATCTAACATATACAATCCTCTTTAGTCTAGGATTTTTTCACTCCATTGATTGTCTTTTGCACTTAGGTTTGTAGTGTTAGACCCATGTTTAACCAATGTGTAATCATTTTTTTTAACTAAATCATGCTTCTCTGTATACTTTACACATTTTGTCTGTAAATTTCACATTGTTTTCACTTCTCAAAGACAAAAAATCCAGTGTTGATTTAATGCCAAAACTGAAGTGAAATGGAGTGAAAAAATCCTAGACTAAAGAGGATTGTATATGTTAGATGTTTTATTTACCGTAGAAAGGGTAATTTATGAGGAAGTGCGTCCTGAACAGTAATGGTACTATTCATTCCATAGTTGGGGGATGAGTGTATCCATACCTTTCCCGAGGGTATTAGTAAGAAAGTGAACGCAATAACAAGACTGAAGTTGGAACGCCCCTACTACGATGTCACAGCAGGTTAGCTACTACGTCATGGGTAATCCCGCTAAAATCCATTTTAATTTTCTGAGATTGGTGACGCAAAATACTAGGCGACTTTTCCTCATTTTAAAATAATTTTGTTGCCTTTACTTTTAGATGGAATAGTTTTTTGAGCAAAGTTTAAAACAAAAATATGAGAATTGTCTAAAAGGTTTTATTTCTTTTTCCTCAGTTGCAGCTATTAATGGTTCCTTGTTTTGTCTTGGACACGCAAACGCTTCTGTTTTATTTTGGGGAACGGTCATTTTTTTTGTAAATTAACAATATTATCTTGCTAACTTGAAGTCACGAACTCTTTCTACAGTAAAGAGCTTTTTTATGTTCGATGTTTTTCTTGTTATTTTGCCAGTGCCATTAGGGGCAGCTCTTGATGATTTCCTGGTTTTGGCTTTTGAGTCTTTTAACAATATAGTTTTAGTTTTACAAAGATCTTTTCATGAATTAGTTCTTTTTTGACGTCAGTTTTCTTTATGGTTTGCTAACATATGGTTTTGCTATTTCATCATTATACCATTTTTTTTTCCTTTTAAATTACTTCAATGTTATGACATTTAGTTATACTGTTGTTATTCATGTTCACTGACGCTTATTTAAAAATGAGATAAAATATGGTACAGCCGTGTGAGAAATTCGGTAGGCACTGTGTTAAAAAATAAGATTATTATAGTGAAAGATACAATTATATTGATATGTATTAATCAGATATAAAATAAATACCAAAAAATTATGAATCTGATATAAAATGCACTCACAAAGTTACACTAGTAAAGGAAACTTGAATACCAACTTTCATCACACACTCTAACAGTCTCTGGCATTAAATAACCCACATAATTATTATACCATTAAATAAACAAATCCAAACTAAACCAGATGAAATTGATGAAAATTATTTATATCAATTTGAAGATATTCAGAATTGAAACTGAAAATTTTATCAAAATGAGTTGTATTGGCATTAAATAACCCCAAAAAGGTTGATATGCTGTAAAACAATCAAACAAAACCAAACCTTCTTGGTCTGACTGAGAACATTTCATTACCTCCCCTTGTATAACTGACCAAAAAATAAAGTATCTTCAGACATTATTAGTGGCGCCATCTATATGTCAAACCCGGGACTTATTGATGTGTTATCAACCTTTTTTGAGTCATTAAATTTTGAATGAAGTCTGCTTAAGCGGTCACCTACTTGCTATTATGCCAAGATGTTGTATACTCTCTTTCCTTACTTTCTTAACTCTATTCTTCTAGCGTCTCTTCTAGCGTCTGGACTTCGTCTTGGGGACTTCGTGTCTGGTCTTCCATTGGGGATTTCTCTTTATCAGAAGCCCTGTGTCATTGGTAGTTTTTGGATAATAACACAAGACTTCGATTTAACTTAGATCATATTTTATTCTGAAATCCCCCACCAGACTGCCTGCGCAGATTGTGTCGGCACCGTGCATAACACGACTTACCACCGTCGTGTCTTTGGCCGATCTGACTAAACTCTGTTCTAATCTAAACCGGAAGAGGGTCTTCTCCACCGATTTTCACGGTATCCACCGGAAAGATCAGGATGAGGTCAAGCCTTGTCATTCAATCCTTCAGGGCCGTGGGCTGCAACTTATAACAGCCATTTTGGTTTCTACACTACTGTGCATAAATATTAGGAATCTAATAATTATGTAACAAAGATAGAACCCCCTTTATTGTAACTGGTGCTGAGGCTGTCGTAATGGAGTTCTGAGGAATATGGAATTTCACCTTTATTGCCACTACTCTCAGGTTTACTCTGACCTGGAGTGGTAATCCCCGAAACACCCTGTATATTTTTCATGTTAGATTCTTTTGTGGTTCCGTATTTAAATTCCTTAATTAGTTATCTTATTTTTTTTTAAATTTCTTATTAGATATATATTTCAAATCTTTGTTCATTATAGAAAAGAGCTAAAATGGGATTATTATTTTGTTGGATTTGGATTTGTGGCATTTTATGGTATGTCAACCCTTGCTCGGTTATTTTATGCCGAAGACGTTTTATTTTATTCATTCTTGATGGATACTCAATATTTTAAACTTAATTTTTAAACACATTTTTTAAACTTCTTTTTTCTATTTAACCCATAAATGAGACCCTAACAAGTACTACCACTCCAGGTCAGTGGGCCTGAAGTAATGGGGATGAAGAGGTACCCCCATCCCCAGAGCTCCAGAACTGGAAATTTACCACTAGATTGCTCTTATTCCACTCGTTATTGCTTAATGTGAAAGACAGGTCTTTGCTTGTACATATTCTGTTACTGGATGATTACTCGTAGTAGTACTGAATAGGCTCATCATTGCTTAACCTTTCAGGTCTGTTGGGAATCGATGCTTTCAGCGTACTTGATCAGAATTCCTAAATTAAAGAAATTAAAATGTTACTTTCCATTATTAAAAAGGAAAAGCCATGACTGAATTCCAAGGGTTTTGCTGAAGATTTATCTGATACCACTTTATATATATATATATATATATATATATATATATATATATATATATATATATATATATACTTTGGTGCAGTACCAAGTTTCTTGGTACAAGGTGATTCTAGTTTGGTCCTAATTCTCTACCAGTAGTTTGTTGTAGAGTTTCAGGTTCCGTATGAGACTCAATGTTTAATTATTGTAAACAGAGCAAAGTTATTTTGGAATAAAGGCCTTAAATACCATGGGTATCGTGGTTATGGACCATTTCCACTCGCGAGTATGCTCACGAGCTTCTTCAGACCACTGATATATTTTATTTAGACAGGCACATGAATATAAATGAGTTTGGCCATGTGCCTGTCTAAATAAAATATATCAGTGGTCTGAAGAAGCTCGTGAGC
>CM042153.1:9752118-9764618 GCA_023376005.1 Doryteuthis pealeii | reverse complement strand
TATGAATAATATTTTTTTTCTCCAAATTCTTCTTATGATATAATTTCTGAATCTTTATTGTGACGTTCTTTGTAAAGGAATTAGTTCTTGGTTTTGTCAATAGGTGGCAGTGCATAAGTTATCAGCACTACTATACCACTTTTTTCATATCAGAGATATAACTGACCTACAGACGGCTTATGCGTAGGTGATGGCTACAAAGAGAAAGACATAAGAAGAACTTTTATTATGATATCGTACTAATTAACTGTATACTAACTGTACACAATTGTTAGGGTACTAACAATTATGTAACACTACTATACCACTTTTTCATATCAGGGATATAACAGACCTTCAGACGGCTGATGTGTAGGTGATGGCTATTCGTTGGGTGGAGAGAGAAAGACACAAGAAGAACTTTTTTATTATTATTTATTTTCCCTCCTTTTGAGTTTTTCACATCAGCGTTAGCTGATGGTATTTTACTAGAGTCTGAGTGACAAGTCTCCTCAGCTCTCCAGGACTCTGCTGATATTCTAGCCGATTACAGCAGTGCTGTAGTCTGGGTGGTCTCAATTCTTCCTCTGATTTCTAGATCCTCCAGTCTTTTTTCCAGTTTATTGGGACTGTTCCAAGTGCACCAACTACAATTGTATCACTTTCACTCTCATGTTCCACAGCTTTTTCAATTATCTGGTAAGATCCATGTATTTATCAATTTTTTCCTTTTCTTTTAGTTTCACCCTGTGACCTGCTGGGACTACAAAGTCCACCAGTTGGCACGTTCTCTTTTCTTTTGGTAATCAACACTAGGTCTGGTCTCTTGGCTGGGATAGGGTGATCCGTCTTTAACTCGAAGTTCCAGAGAATTTTATGCGTTCATTCTCAAGAACAGATTCTGGTGTATGCATATACCATTTTGTTGTATGGTTAAAATTTAATTTTTTGCATAATTCCCAGTGGATCCCCTTCCCAACCCAGTCCTGCCTAGCTTAGTATTTCCGTTGTGCTAGTGTGCCACATTCACTTAATACATGGTTTAAGTCTCATCTCTGTCACTGCACAATCTACATTTACTGTTTTGTTGCGTATAATCAATTTTTGCTTTATTATTATTATTATTATTATTAGTAGTAGTAGTAGTAGTAGTAGTAGTAGTAGTAGTAGGTGTTGTATTTCATTTAATGTTTTTTCTAGTCTTGCGCGTTTTCAATCTTTCAATGTCTGTTGTCTTTAATCACTCGTGTTAATCTCTGGGGAGCCTAGAATGTCGACGTGTTGAGTATCTTTCGTCTACAGACGTGCAGAGGGCGCTGCAGTTCAACGTCCGCAGTCTAAATATGTTCTTCGACATAAATAATGCTTGTAATTACGGAGGGAGACAGCGTTCAATGACGCCAATCGCATATAAGCAGACAGACATACACTGACATGGGTCACTCTTGAATATGGATGCTACAATCGAATTTAGTGTGCAATAGATGATTTCATCAACGGTGTTGTATACTATTTTAAAATACAACATATACTTATATATACTTATATATATATATATATATATATATATATATATATATATATATATATATATATATATATATATATACATGTAGAATT
This sequence comes from Doryteuthis pealeii, assembly GCA_023376005.1. NCBI lineage: Eukaryota > Metazoa > Mollusca > Cephalopoda > Myopsida > Loliginidae > Doryteuthis > Doryteuthis pealeii. The sequence continues at coordinate 9,763,019 of CM042153.1, read as the reverse complement.
AAACAAAAGACACATCTCTTGTTTAAGAATTTTATTTTTCATCTTTTCGAGTTTTCTGGCCAACTTTTTGGGTGGAATTTGTGGATAAGTCCACCAAAGTTCAGGTCCCGAGAACGTTCGGCACTTCTAAGTGCCATCATCAGGGGTGATGTGTTCCAGTTTTTTTTTAAATATATTAATGTGGAGGCTGGAAGGAGAAGAATTGATGAGAAAAGTGTTATAGGCATTTTAAAATGTGTGTACTGCATTGGAAATTAATTTTGTTTAAGGATGGTTTGTATTGTTTTATGTATAGAGCTTCTAGTATTTGGAGTTTTTGTTTATTTTTTTCTTTGTGCAGAATGTGTGTATTTTCCGTTAGAATATTCGGTAATTATAGTGGGGGCATGAATGTAATTTTAGGTGTTGTGAAATGGAGCTATTGTCTGTTAAATGGAGGTTTAGACGACGTGTCAATTGGTTGAGGTGAATCCAATGTATTTATTCATTTTCTATATTATATATATATATATATATATATATATATATGTGTGTGTGTGTGTGTGTGTGTGTGTGTGTGTGTAATATTCTGAAAATATTTTAAACACAAGTTCATAAACGAGTAATGTTTAATACGCCTCTGCTGCAGTGTTTCGATCTGTTTCAATAAATCTTCATCAGGGCTTTCGTTAGTTTGAAGTAAAAAATATAAATATGTCACAGAAAAATAAGAAATCTTCGAGACCCGTTTGTTTGGTGGTCGGTCGGTCTTTTTGAAATTGTTGATGAAAACGCTTTTTTAAAAATATTACATACTGTCGGATTCACATCCCCTTTTTCCTCACACACACACACACACACACACACACACACACACACACAAATGTATATATATATATATATATATATATATATATATATATATATATTATGGACTCTCACGTCGTTTTTTTTCGACGCATGAGGGTTCACACACAATGAATGCCCACACAGTCATTTGTTTATAGTGGTGTAAGGCTTGTGTTGGACCATCCACTCTTTTTGGCACAGTCGATAGGAAAGAATTGGTGCATCAAGGTTTGCCACAAACCCAATCAACGACCGACCTCAGGAATTTTGAATTCAGAGTTATTCCTCCTTATCTATTAGACTGGATACCTACCCAAGGTTGAAGGGCCCAGTCTGCCCTACTATTTAACCCATAGCTGGAGGGAGAATATATGGATTCATACCTTTCCCAAGGGTATTAGACGAAGCTGTTGGCATTTCATATATATATATATATATATATATATATATATATATATATATATATTGGGCAAAATTATCTCAGTAAAGCTCGTATAAATTCTGATTTCTGATTATCCAATTTTGGTGTTTATCAACGTATTACGTAATAAAATGTTACTTGTTATCTTTGTAATCCTTACATTCATTCCTGACCACCATCACTTTCTGAAAGTCAATAATATTTTGACTCTCTCCATTTTGGCTTAAACGCACTTTAGAGTTTACGAAAAATCATATATTTCGGTGTATATATATTTCTTACTGCAAAATAATAATTTTTCCGCTCCCAAAAAGGATTTAGAAAACTTGAACTTTACTCCCCAAACCTTGTACCGAACAAGTAAATATAAATATTTTAAACCTCTCTCTCTCTCTCTCTCTCTCTCTCTCTCTCTCTCTCTCTCTCTCTCTCTCTCTCTCTCTCTCTCTCTAAAATATTTTTAGCGGTTTGAAGGCGCTTTTCTCGACAAAATTACTTTCTTAGTGGTTTGAAGACGTTAAAAGTAAGCCATCACCCAGTTTTTTTTATCAATAGTAAAATGTAAATATTTTACCCCTCCCCTTTAAAATATATTTTTCGGTATTTTCATTTTAATTTAATTAAAAAAAAATCATATTTGATATGTTTACATAAATGCTATTTCAAAGTAGTTCAATATGTAAAACTTATAACAATATTGATTTAACTCTGTCTCATTGTTTTTTTCTTTCTTTCTTTCCTTCTCATCATCTTTTCATTATGTTCGATTGAAACAGATTAGCGCTTGTGCCTTCCCCGCACTCACTCCCTATCTATCCACATCCCCCTTACACTCTTTTTTCTTTCTTTCTTTCTTTCTTTCTGTGTATTTTTTCTATGAAGCATGTCTTTTTTCTTCCTCTTTTATGGAATGGTCCATTATTTTTGCATTTCATCTTGGACAATTTGGACGGTCGAATTTTTAACCAGACGTTGTTGCAAGATTGTTGTACCGGCCGTTCCTACAGTGGAGAATATACACCGGTTCTCACTATAAATAGTGAGACACCGAGTGAAAAGGTTGTACTGTTACCGTTAACGGCAAGCTAGCCGTTCCTGTACCATTATTGTAAATACACTTGTCTTATTTTACTCTACCTCGACTTGACTTCTTTTTTACTGTTGGATTAACATCACAACAAAGATAATAACGGTCGAAGATTAAGAAACACGAGTATTAATATATAGATTCACCTAATAAATGATTAAAGGCAATGGAATGCTATCGGGGCCAAACATCATTACCACTAACCTAGACCCCCGCCCCACGGCAATATATTTCAATACTACCACATTTTCTTTTTATCTCTAAACGTTTTACTGCATTAATTATATTATCTAATATGATATATAGCGCAAATATTGATTTCGCCATTATTCATCTCCTTTGTGAGACACATTAATTTTTTTCTGTATTGTATCATCTGAGAAATAATATATGTTCAACCATACGAAAGATTTATTTTAAGCAAAATATATTATAAAGAACGTTTCGTTGTAACGCACTGGAGTATATATGCACATAGAATATGCATGATATATATTTAGTATATAAACTCTCAACGAGCTGTTTCGATGTTATCTCCTGTCTTTAAGTGAGTATGATATTGTTTTAAATATGACTAGAAAAAGAAAAAAGAAAACGTGGTTACATATAACAATTTAAAAATATGACGTATTTTTCGTTTCACAGATTCACACACACACACACACACACACACATATATATTTACGTACATGAACTCATACCCCCCCCCACACACATATATATATATATATATATATATATATATATATTTATTTACCAACCCCTCCGCACGAGCAGGATGCGACAGAAGGTCAATTTCTTCAGCGGAGTTCAGCAGGTTTGAATTCAGAGTTTTCCTTCTCCTTGACCGGTTGCCTAAGCAAGGTTAAAGAGCCCAGTCTGCCCTACTATTTGCCCATAGCTGGAGGGAGAGTAGGATTCATACCTTTCCCAAGGATATTAGCGCTAAATGAAATGCAATTACCACGTCCAGGATTTGAACTCGGGGTGACGAGTCCATTTCCTACGACTCTAACCATTAGGCCACGCGCCTCAACAAGTAAATATATATATACATATTAGATATCACCGGTTAATAATTATGAAGATTTGATTTATATTGGGGTCCGAGTTTTTTTTACAGAATTGGACGATTTGGATGGACTCATTTTTAACCAGAGAAAAAGAAAGAAAACAACGATTTATCCTGCGATAACTATCGTCCCCTTCCGCGCACTCCCCAAGCTGAAGGGGCTCATTAATGAGAGCCGTTTTGAATACGTTGAGGCCATCAAGAGGTCCGTAAGGACGGGGCTGATAGACATACCAAAAGAAGCGTGAAAGAGAAGGATGGGAAAGTGTAATAGATTCAAGAGAGGTCTACTTTGGAGGAGAAACCATTTAGTTTGGTGTCTGGATTTTACAGGAATTGTTTGTGATGACAGTCTCATTACGTTTCAGACACACCTCGTTTAAATTTTAAAGGATTTAACTAATTGTATGTATATGTATGTTTTTCTTTTCTTTCTTTTTTATAAAGAGATAGTAAATTATATACACTTCAGAATAATCACTTGTTTTCATCTGCATATTTTCTTGATTCAATTAAAGCACAACAGAAGAAAAAAAACACATTATACACTGATGTACTTGAACGAGTGTCCTCATCTTGGTTGTTATTGTAGTCACAACATTTTGGTCACTCTACTCTCCAACCATTTTTAGATGTTTGTCATAATAAATAACCAAATCATTTTGAAATGAACCCCTTATTCAATCCATGACAGTAGATTTATCTCATTCTTATCTGAATTTCTGAAATAAGAAATACCAGTTTCTCTGAATGTTTGAGATGAGGCTTGAAGATTAGTAGTATCTGCGTTATTCGGACTATTGTCCCATCTCCATTGTTATTAGTACAACATTTCGGCCGATATGCCCTCCGACCTTCTTCAGGTATTTCTTGTCGGACTCGGGAACCTTCTCGGACTCGGGAACCTTCTTTTCGAACCGATTACGACAAGGAAGTTCCCGAGTTCGAAAAGAAGGTTCCCGAGTCCGAGAAGGTTCCCGAGTCCGACAAGAAATATCTGAAGAAGGCCGGAGGGCATATCGACAGAAACGTTGTACAGATAACTTTGAAGATGAGGACAATAGTCTGAATAATGCAGATAATACTGAGAAATACCAGTATCCTCATCTTAGTTGTTATTATAATCTCTGAATTCTAAAATTAAAAAATGATAATTATCATACATTGATAGACTAGTATCAACAACTTAATTTGTTATAATTGTGTAAAATAAACCTATTATTTCAAAATATACGTGTGAAGTGACGATCAAAAGCAACTACAGTAATCACTGTCGTCGATACAACTACACATGTTCATTGGTTTTTCATCTAACACATTTCTCCGTTCTGGTTCGGAAGCTGAAACACAACAATCAATATACAGGGTGTTTAAGAAATGTTGATATCATTTGAGATGAACTAGGTGTTTCAGAAAAGAAATGATATCATGTCATAATCTAATAACTTTTAGCAATTCTTGTTCAGATGATCTCAAATTTTAACAGCATGTGTTGAAACAACTCAAACTTCTGTTTAATACTGAAACAACTTTTTCGTTTCCAGTTAATGAGATTTCTATACCCGAAAAAGAAAAGAAAACATTAAACATTTACACACCATTATTTTTGGGGAGAATATGTGCTTAATTGAAGTCGTACCTAATTTTGAAAGTTAATTAATTAATAATTAATTAATTAGGCGGGCACACCTATTCAAATGTAAGGCTAAAAAATCGAGAAAAATCAATCTCTGCATGTACATTTCGGCCTATTAGGCCTCATCAACAGAGCTATAGATAGGAAGGCCGCCTTGTGCGCGATTCGAACCCTGACTGTCAAACTGACAGGCAAGGACCGTAACCCCTACACCAACCGGACTTTCTTAGATTTTTCGTTTTTTTTAGAAGTAGGTTTTTATTCCTCTCATAGTGACTTTCTACACGACAGTATGAGAAGTACATTTGAATAGGTATGCCCGCCTAATTAATTATTTATCAATTAATTAACTTTCAAAATTAGGTACGACTTCAATTAAGCACATATTCTCCCAAAATTGTCGGCTAAAAAAGCCATATCAAATCACATTGTTTGTTTGTTTACTTCTCACACCATTATTTCTATACATAGCACCTTCAATTAACAGAAAGATTAAATCATAATCCTATAATAGCCTTAGTCCGTCAGTAATGCTTGTATTAATTCCTAACAATATCTTTCTGATATTTTCAATGCATTTCCATAGTAAAATCAGTAGTAATAAATCTGTCACAGGGTCGGTTTAGTTCAGTCGGTAGAGTGTCTGCCTAGGAACCACAAGCTTCCGGGTTCAATACCAATGTCGTCGCGTGGAAAGGTAGGCATTAAATAAGAATTGACAGCCCACTGCACTCACCAAGTTATTTATATTTGTTTGTCTGTCCGTGGATGCGTTTGAAACAAACCCATTTAACAACATCCAGCTAGAATTTCACAAAAAACGTCCAGTAATGTAATTTATAGGTACTTCTTAATTCATTTAGGGTCACAAGGAACCGAATTATGAGTTCTTCTCTGCGTCTACACCAGTGTCCAATTTCTCTTGTCCGTCTTACCCGAAGGGTTTAACTGATATACAAGGTGTGTCAAAAAAGTATCGACATTTTTGGTACTTTTTGACACACCTTGTATTCTGAAAAAATCACCGTTCCATTCATTGTTCATTTCTGATGGTAGGTGTGGCGCCCCGCCTCAGACGTAAAGACAACCTTCTTGGTCTAGCGCTAATGAAAAGGGGATGGACTCCCTCGCTGATTGGTTGATACCGACTTTAGGCCACCCCTAAGACTTTTTATTATTATTGTTGTTGTTATTATTATCATTATTATTACTATCATCATCATCATTGCTCTATGTTTTTAATACATTGAGCTAATGCCACTGCAATGGAAAGGTTAAATCGGCAATTTAATATCACACACACACACACACACACACACACATATATATATATATATATATATATATATATATATATATATGTATATATATATATATAAGTAAAGTAAAGTCAGCGGGGCGGTCTAAAGTCGGTATCAGCCAGTCAGCGAGGAGTCTATCCCCTTTTCAATAGTGTTAGACCAAGGAGATTGTTTTAGCATCTGAGGTGGGGCGCCACACCTACCATCCGCTCCTTACTTTACCGCACAGATCCCTGTGCTACTCATACGCTGAGTTGGCGGGGACCGGTATCGAACTAGGAACCTTGTGGTTTCTAGCCGAGCGCTCTACCGACTGAGCTAGTGTGTGTGATTGTGTGTGTTTGTGTGTGTGTAAAAAGAGGTAAATCGTCGGGGAGGACTAAAGTCGGTATCCGCCAGACAGCAAGCGAGTCTACCCCCTTTTCACCAGCGCTAGACCAAGGAAATAGTTTTTTGCATATGAGGTGGAAAACCACATCTACCATCAGCTCCTTACTTTACCGCACAGATCCCGGTGCTACTCATACGTTGTGTTGGCGAGGACCCGTATCAAAGGAGGAACCTTGTAGTTCTTTGTCGGACGCTCTACCGACTGACCTAAACCGACCATATATATATATATATATATTTTGTATATGTCTTGCGAGGCCTTAGCATAGTCACCACAATAACAAGTTACTTTACGTTCTCTGATGTATTAATAATGCCGCTTGAATTGTTGCTGAGGCAATTTCCCTGAAATAAACAAGGCTTAGGCCTTCGTTTTCTGCCAAGGTCAGAATAGTGTTGTTACTAGCAACGTCAACGTCTGGCTAGAATTTCCTCGACTTTTTCTTAATCTGACACACATGGCTTAGGTTACTCCTAGCACCTGCTGTTACTAAGTAACAACAGGCTGATGCTGCATTTCTTCTTTTTCTAGCCACATCTTAAATGTGCATCGATGGTTATCTCAGAAAACGGGAAACGGTAAAAACACAGAAATGCCTAATTCTTATCTCCATGTTAAAACGTATACCTTGATTGACTAAAATAAGATTTGCATTAAATAGATATTTATTTCTAGAATCTAAAAATATAACATTTTAAACTTCATATCAGGCTTAAGTATTTTAAATGAATTTTATATATTCATTGTTCATAGCAAAAATACTTAATAAAAGTTTTGAAATAAAATAACTGATGCATTATAAAATTAATTAATTGATCTGAAAATTTCATAAAAATCGGATAATTACTTGATTTTTGCTATTTTTTTTTCTTTTTGGCAATCGCGAATGTAACATTAAAATTGTAAACAAGTGCTTAAAACCCTTGAAAAAGAGACAGAATGGCAGATCGCGTCGAAATCGACCAAAACAAGTCCTTTTAAATATATCAAAAATAAACTGCATATGTAATGATATTTTTTTCTTTTTTTAATGATGGTCATTATGTTACTACTTATCGATTTAGACAAAATTTCGACCTTAAATAATAGATTTAATTAATTATTGATAGAAAAAACAAAACAAAACAAAACATCACTGTAGAAAGAATAATTAAATCTTTTACTATTCTGGTCTATGTATTGATGCTCTTCTTTCTTAATATTCCGACCGTTATCATCTTTCAACACCCTCTGGTTAAAGGTGGAACATCCAAATCATCGAAGATGAAATGCTAAAATATAAATCCTCATTATCTGGTGTTTCTTATCCGCCGAATTCTCATTTCGTATGAGTGTCGTTACCTCAGCTAAATAATGGACCATTCCGTTTTTATTATAAAGAAAGAAATGGAAGAAAAAGGACATGCTACTAAGAAAAATATAATAAGAAATAAAGAAAGACATTAGGGTAAAAAGGAAAAGATGAAACGAAAGAAAGAAAGAAAAAAAACATTGAGAGAGAGTTAAATCAATATTATTGTACTTTTTACGTATTGAAATATTTCGCAACAGCTCTTAAGTAAACTAGTCAAACGTTGTAATAATTAAATCATCATACTGAGGCATATCCACAGGTCCTGCTAGTAATATACGATTTGCTGTGAAGAACATTAATCAATAAGTCTTTTCATTGTATCAGCGTTATAAACTCTGTAACCCTTGCTCGTTTCTCCAATTTGAAATCTTTTCCTCTCGTACACTTTTTTCTAGGCATTTTTTGCTAGTAACACAATTGCTAATGATATATGGCTTTAAAACTAATAATCTTCATACAATGACTGCTATTTACACTGTAGTATTACAACCAACAAAACCTTTACCAGATGATGATTCTGGGTTCAGGCATGGTTTCGGGGCCGAAGCATCATTACCACTAACCCAAAGTGCCCCAGCAGTATCTCACGATACCACAAGACTTTGTCGGTTTGATGTCACAATGTAGGATTGCCATATCCACGCTGATACGGTTAGAGCTTTCTCCTGGATCTTTTTTTATATATTTCCTCTTGTCCGGTGGAGACAGTCCAAGTTTAGACAAAAATACCAAGGATGAGTTGGTAATAAATCCACGACATCCGACATCGATAGGAAATACATCTGTTATCCATCCGTTTCTGGCTCATTGTTCACGTAGGTCTTCATATTTTTCCAACTTACGCTGATGTGCCCAATCAAGATTTTCTTCAAATGGAACTGTCAATTCAACGATAAAAACTTTCTTTTGATTCACAGAGCAAATTAAAATATCACGACGCTGGGCTGTTAACGTTATTTCAGTTGAAAAAACGAGCTTATGTTCCAAGTCGCATGCAATGCACCAGTCGTGGAGCCATCAAATATATATATATATATATATATATATATATATATATATATATATATATATATATATATCATTTCAAATGATCAGTTTGTCATTTTAAACTGATATGGGCTTAATTTAAAATAATATGTATCGTTAAATTCATATAAGCCTCACTTTAAAATTACATTTAATATATACTTTACTTTAAAAATGAGATGTATCTCACTATAAATGTTAACTAATGCACTTTAAAATGATTTGTGTCTTTAAATTGGTCTTTATTTTACAATAACATTGTATGTAAAGAAATGTAGAACAAAGACGGGGTGTTACAATGAATGGAAATTTATAAGGCGTAGTGTCAATGTTGGAACATTTCGATTTATAAAGAAACCCTCGCGACTGTCCTTTTATACTCGGTCTGGTCGAGACACGTCACAACTCTCGTCTCGCCAGCTACGAGACTTGCCACTATAAATCGTCGCCTCAAGGACACTCACGATTTTTACCTCCACAACTAGTCGGACTCGTCACATTTTTTTCTTCCGCCCCCACGTGCAACATGCCACCTGCTGTCTCTTCGATCAACGGACCGTTGTTGGCTCATCACAGGTTCGCGAGTTTTGCCGTTCGATGTCGCTACATGCAGTTAAAAAGATGAATGATGATTTGAATGCATTGAGTTTGGAAAATGTGTAGAAAATGTTCGTAACCGTTCGTTGATTAGCGTTAATAATTGATTGTTAATGACGTGATTGGTATATGCGAAAGTGAAAATCAAAATGCGATTGGAATTAATAATCAACATTCTCTATGTTACATATCGCGCTGACTTCAAATATTTGCCGTATAAAAATTGTATGTAACTTTACCATAATTGGTATTCCTCTTTAAAATGATATGTACCTACTTAAAAAAAGACCTATGTATTTATAATACGTCTCACTCTAAAATAATTTATATCCAAATATTGATATACGTCTATTTAATGATATGTATCTCATTTTAAAATTGTATGTGTCTCGCTTTAAAATAAGAGCTGCTTTACTCTGAAAAGATATGTGATTTTAAAATCATCCGTATCTCAATCTATAATTATATATACTTCACTTATAAAGGATGTGCGTTTTAAATGATCAGTATCCTACTTTAAAATTGTATGTGTCTTTAAAATGATATGTCCTTCTATTTAAAGGGGTGTGTATCTTATGTTAAAAATATGTGTAATTAAAATAATATGCATTTCACATTAAAATGATAGGTACTTCACTATAAAATGATATGTGTTCTTAGAGGGATACGTGTCAGTTTAAAATAATCTTAGTCTCTCTTTAAAATGTGTGTCTTTAGAATTATATGTCTCAATTTAAAATGATATCTATTTCACTATAAAATTCCACGTGAGTTTAAAATGACATGTGATTCCCTAGGAAATGAAATAAACCCCACTTTAAAAAGATCTTAGTCTTTAATATGGTATTTGTTTCACTATGAATAATGGGTACCTCACTTTAAAATGATGTGTCTCACTTTAAACAATATGTGCTTCTCATTAAAAATGATAGGCGATTGAATTTAAAAGTTATGTCTTTAGAATTATATGTCTCTCACTTAATAATGATATATACCTCACTTTCGAATTATAAGTCTCACTTTAAAATGATATATACCTCACTTTCTAATTATATGTCTCTCACTTAATAATGATATATACCTCATTTTAGAATTATAAGTCTCACTTTAATATGATATATAGCTCACTTTAGAATTATAAGTCTCACTTTAATATGATATATAGCTCACTTTAGAATTATATGTGTC
>CM042153.1:9734618-9747118 GCA_023376005.1 Doryteuthis pealeii | reverse complement strand
ATATATATATATATATATATATATATATATTCCATCCAAATATTAAAAAGTTGGCCAGAAAATTTGAAAAGATCACAAATAAAATTGTTAAACAGATGTGTCTTTTGTTTAATTCAACATGCATAAATGAAAAACATTCTGCCTAAATATACACACACATACACACACAGACATACATATATATATATATATATATATATATATACACACACACGCACACACACACCACATATATATATATATATATATATATATATATATATATATATATATATATATATATATTATAAGGAAACAACAGATTTGTGGGATTCCCAAAAAAATGTGATAGAAAATTGAGGAATAACAGATAAAACACAAACAATTTCATTCAATTGATAGGTGAACGAGAATGAAGAATCTTCTATGAAGAAACTTTTATAAGTTTTTATAAAACTTTTAATAAAATATTTGGTAAATTGTTTTACATTATTAATACTGTAGACCATATCTACATACCCATAACATGCAATTCTATTTATATATACAACAAAGTAGCGGTTTACAGTTACTTCACACGTCGGATTTCGTAAATTTGGGGGTTAATTTGTAGTTTAAAGTATATTAAAAATTAATTACATATGTAATATTATTTTTGTTTTTTACTGATGCTCATTATTTTACTATTTTTCGATTAAGAAAGAATTTTAACTTAAATAATCGATTTAATTAATTTTAATTCGTTTTTTAAGTTTTCAATTATAGCACAGTTTGTTTTTGAATTTGGACAAGTTTAATTACCTTAAAACATCGCTTTGATTTAAAAAATAAACATATTTTGCGTGTTAGTTTATGAGTTCGGGAAAAATTTGATACATCGATATTTGCGAATTGATATGGACACCGGGTGAGTGCGTTTAATGATTGGATTAATGATACATGTGTCCGCATTGCGAATGGAACTTCCAGCCATAAAATACTATCAGACGAGCCATTGCTAAGCCTTGCTTATAAGTGGTTGGAACATATTCTGATATATGCAATTCTATTGGATTAAATATATAATCCTATAGCTCAGTTGTGTAGTTAAGATAAGCCTTGCGGATCAGTAGAGAAAGAAATAAAGATATCCTTTATCTTTACGAAGTAAATAAGTACGTTCTAGAGATAGGTATTATTCATCATTTTCCACTCACTCCTTATATATATATATATATATATATATATATATATATATATATATATATATATATATATTTAAAAATTTGTTTTGGGATGAAACAAAGAAATCACAGTGCTCAACCACAAATTTGTAGGAGGTTTATTTATTTGTTGAATTTTTTAAATATAAAAGTTTTTTCATAAGCAACTACCCAGGTTTCAGGTTATTTCACCATCGTCAGGTTGCTAAATATTCTGGTGTTTATTTGAAGACATTTCTTGTTGTTATGTTTATGGACCGCAAATTACGTCGGTTGATTATTGCGGACGCTCTTCATGTATTCGATTATATTTTTGAATTTTTTAATATATATATCTAATATATAAAACAGAGATTTTGGTATGTACGTGTCGACGTATAACAAAAAAACGGGAGGTCACTCAGATTCAAAATCTTGCATACACATTGATATCGTTCTAACTAAGAAAAATTCCAAATTTGGTTATTGATTTTTACTGATTAAGGGATTTAATCGATTAATTAATCCAAAATCACCCAATTTGTGGAACTGTCCGTATATCAGCCCCTCCTGATAATAAAATATTGTCTCTGCCTGCTTATTGTTAAAGCGATAACAGCAGCGAAGTTTTGATTTTAATGAATTAATTTTGCAGTCTAAGCCGTTCAGCTCCGAATTTATGGCCTATTTATAGTCCAGTCTATAATAATTATATCGTTAGAAAGATAAGAAAATACTCTTTCAAAATATGTAATTTGTGTGAGTTTTTATTAATTGAATCATTTTTTACAGCGAGTTAAAAAATTAAAAAATGGCTTCGGATAGCCACGCTGCCTATGATTATTGCGATACAAGCAGTGCAGTCTATAAAAATCAGATCGGAATCTCTTACCTATTTAGGATTTTAATCTTTAAAATATTTATATCTTTAGTAATAAGATGAAATAGTCTTTCTGAATATGTAATTTGTATGTGTTTTTATAGATTAATTTTTTTTTTACAGCGAGTTAAAAAAAAAAAAGAAATACTCCGTATAGGCGATAATACGAATAAGACAGCTAGAAATCTCTTAGTCTTTCTGAATATGTAATTTGTATGTGTTTTTATAGATTAAATTATTTTTTACAGCGAGTTTGGCCATATTCTTAAATTGTACAGTACACTCATTTTAATTTTAAATTTGTAATGCATAAAAATTGTAGAAAATCAAAATGTACGCTTTACGGTTACATTATTAAAAAAATTTTTTAATCGTAAATAACAGTATCATGAAAATCAGTTTACGTCGTAAGTACGGTTACATATTTGTATAAATTAAACTAAGATTTTCATTCGAATAAAATGACTTTTAATTCTTTAATTTATTTATTAATTTTTATTGTTAGAGTTTTAAAGGGTTAAAAATAACAATAAGATTGACGAATTTCCTTAGAAACTGTTTTTCTTTTGGTTCGTTAACTAATTATTTTCTCAAACCACGATAAAAAAAAAAAAAAAACAAAGGTTACTAATACGGACACAATCCGGTGTTTTATCTTTAGTCGAAGGCCCGACTGGAAATAAGTAGTCAATTATTTGTAAGACGAAATTTATTTCAAGTTTATCCGACAATATCCAGTTATTGGAACATTTCAAAAAATTTTTATATGTAAGTACGAAAAATTGTAAGCGCTTTGTTTATCAAAATGACATGATTCGTTAGTAAATTACCCGAAAAGTTGATAAAACAAACAACTAACAACCAACATTTAAATTATTATTCAAAATACAATTTAAAATATTCCTCAGAATTTGCCTTACAAATTAAATTTTAAGTTTTATGATTTTACTGTTTATTGTGAAGTCAATAAACATCGCTGAGTTTATAGTGCAACTTTTCAGTTCTGAAAAATTGACATGTTTAAATAGAGATTTCATAGGTGACATTTGAACTTTTATGAAAATTGATGTTTTGTAATTAATACAAATTTTGTAATAAAACTTAATTTTAACTAGGGGGGGGGGTTAGGGGTTAGGGTTAGTTTAATGGGAAAATAAATAAATAATTTGGGTTCCGTTCAAGCGGTTCCGATATGGGGGATCAATTTACTATAAACTTATATGAGGAAATGAGCACCCGTGAATACTCAAATAATAAAGAACTTTTAAGAATTTTTTTTTTAATCTGATAGATTGGTGTGTAATCGATAATAATCAACTGAAGGAAAAAAATAGATGGGGGGGGGGTCCAGATAATCAGGTCCACCAAAACGTTTTTAAACAATGTTTTTAAAATACTAGGTACCACCCTGTGAAATTTACCCCCCCCCCCTATATTTAACACTATGAAACTTGCAGAAAAATTAATATTTTCTTGAAAATTTTTTTTCCATTTGAAAGAAAAAACATTAAATAAACTCCTGATGATTTTTTAACTTTTTTTCAGCTTACGGAAATAATGAAAATTATGATTGAAAAACAACGTTTTCATTTTTGCACTGTTAAATCAACTGAAAATTAACGTAGCTAAAAACAAGTTACGATAAGAGTTTTTTAAATTCTATCAAAAATCAATTAATTATAAATAATAACAAAATATTTCCGTTTTATTCAAGATGGCCTAAATTGGTGGTCCCTATAATACTATCTTAGGTTTTAGCAAAAATAGATATTACAATACGAAGAATTTAAATTTTCGATTCTCAGCTTCTTTTTAAACTCAACATGCAATTAAGAACTAAATGTGAATTGTTGTCATGTACAAAAAATTTAAAACAATAACAAACAAATATACAAACGAATACTTTCAATTTGTTGTATAATAATATGAAATAATTTTAAACTACAAAACAGAAAATACAAATCCTGAAATATACAAATTCTCAATGATTTTAGTTTCAAAAATTATTTTCCTCTTACCCCCTCTCTAACTACTGTCTTCCACTTTCTCTCTCACTCCCTGGTGATCCAAATTTCATTTTAGTCCGGTCATGGACCGGGTACTTTAGCTAGTATATATATATATATATATATATATATATATATATATATATATATATATACACACACAAAAGATGTGTCAAAAAAGTATCGAAATGTTTTGTAGTTTTTAACACGGCTTGATTTCTACCTCGGTAAATAAAGCTTGAAACTTCGTACTTTTTTGACACAGCTTGTATTCGGAAAAAAAATTAACGTTCTCTTTATACTTTATATATATATATATATATATATATATATATATATATATATATATCGTAGCGGAAGAACGTGACGTAGCGAAAGAGCGAGACGCAGCGAATAAACAAGAGGAAGCAAACGCACGGGATACACACTTTTGGGGAAAAACAATACTTCCAGTTTGAATTCAAATTATTTTCTGTTTCTCTCTTGATGAATTCGGATTAATAACATTTACATCTAAAACCGGACCTAATTATCATTATGCTCTGATGATGATTTTTAATAAATCGAAATTATTTCAATATCAGCTGTGAAAAAGGATATGAAAATATATTCATTTTGCCAACAAAGTGTATTCTTCATACAATTTATATATATATATATATATATATATAATATATATATATATATAATATATGAAATTTAACATTATGAAAAAACATATGATGTTTGTTATGTAATTGCTGACAGTACTGTTTCGACCAAATCGATAAGTTGGTCTTCATCAAAGAGCGACATAGATGGGAAGAGAAGATATCCGTAAAAAAGACTGTTTACAGAAACGAACGCTGAGTTCAACCGCTGAAATTTTGAAAAATGCATGTTCTGTTTTAAAAATAAAATGAATTTTATTTTTAATTTTTAAAAAATCAGAAGCATTATAGTTTATAGAAAAACTCAAAAGAGTTTGTTGTAAAAGTTTATATAAAAATGTAAAGTGGGTATCAAAATAGTATAGTATATATTTTTCAGCTGTTAAAAAATATACAAGTCCACATGGTAATTTGAAAAAAGATGTTAGAGTTCCAAAATTTACTTACAAAAGGACTTAATTTCCATCTATTTTTCATATATATATATATATATATATATATATATATAGTAGGGCGTCGGGCTTTCCTAAAGTCAGAATCATCCAAACAGCGAGGGGGTCAATCACATTTCACCTGCGCTAGACCTTACTATGGAACATTTACTTACCTGCAGACATCAGGAGGAGGAAAAGCTCGAAGAAGGTTTTAACAGTGTTTTATATTTGTTGTTGTTGATGATATTACAATTTAATTCTCGTTTTTTATTGGTTGAATGGGTTATAAATACTTCGTTCCCTGCTAGTGGTGGTCAATTATCGTCGTTGATTGGGAAGTATTCCTTTATTTACTATTTGATTTCTTGTCCCTAACTTTACCAGACCTAATCAAGGTCGCAACAAGGCATTGTTGCAAATTTTCCACAAGTAAGGTGAGTTAATTTTTACCTACTTGCCTCTGGGATTGCGGGGCTTTGATGTTCCCCTCTTAATTGGTGATTGCTATTTCGCCACATTACCATGGTCAAAAGTACGTGTACTCGAACTACGCTAATAAAGACGTTGTACAGTTTTTAAATTGCCTAAAATAACAGTTGTGACTACCACTGAGAAATAGACCCCTCCGGAAACCATAGAATCGTATTTTTCAAAAACCATATTATTCAGTGGCATAGTCGACTGTTGGGAGTTCTAGTAAGTAGGTAATCGAAATCACCAGCTTTTTTCCCCTGGGTAAAGGAAATTGATTACAATTAGAAAACACTTGAACTGCCCAAGGCAGCGCTTCTAAACTGTGGAATAATCTTAACTCATTATTCAGTTGGTTCAGATGGAAAATTAATCCCCCCATTATGAAAATTAATAAAAATAGCAATCAGATGAATAATGTATTAAAATTAGTTAGATGTCTACGGCGAGAAAAATGAACGATAATGGAATAATTTATTCTCAGTTTACTTTCTTAGATTTATTCTCCCTGAAATCAAGTTAAACTTTGCCTTCGGCTTGAAAATAAACATTAAATAAAAGTTAATAATCAGTGGTCGTATATTTTTTTTTTAGTCTAATAAAACAAATTGGCCAAGGAATAGATCTGTGCCGGAAAAGCAATTTCACAAGAGTTAACCAAAATTATAGCAGAATAATTTAGATATGCACAATTTAAGGACTTTTTATACGTACGGAAATTGTTAAAAATATTTTAAAACGTCAATAGAAAATAGAAAATTATCTTTAATATTTTCTTTTACGTTTAATATAAAGAACAATTCTAAGTTTATGTGTTAAAAAAAATTAAAAAATTAAATTTCTGTGACATATAACGTACGTCTTTGTATTTTAAATAAATTTTCGATCACTTCTGAATCTTTGTTGACATAATTATAGCATCTTAGCGCGAAGAATTAGAGCAACGTAATTTTCTATGGAGAATCATACATGTAATAACTTTTAGTCTGAAACAAAAACAAATTACTAATTTAGCATTTCGTTGATTCCTTAACATTTATCTCTTAGAAACCACAAGGTTCCTAGGTCGATACCGGTCCTCGCCAACTCAGCGTATGAGTAGCACAGGGATCTGTTGGTAGGTGTGGCGCTCCACCTCAGACGCTAAAATAATCTCTTTGGTCTAGCGCTAGTGAAAAGGGGATAGACTCCCTCGCTGACTGGCTGATACCGACTTTAGGCCGCCCCGACGACTTTACTTACTTACTTCATATACCGAAAGTTTTATTAAAATCAGATAGTTAGTTTATTTTAGGCGATTTTTAGAAGAATTTTCTGTTATCCCCCTGTTGCCAGCAGGTGCGGAAATTGATCATACCTTGAATAATGTTTGCTAGAAGCAAAATGCCCAACGAATGTGCCATGTCTTTTTTTTTTTTTTTTTTTCAATCTAAAATGCTAACACCATGAGATTTACACCATGGTTACTGTAAATTGTGAAATTAACAGATTTCCTGTCGCTGAAAGGGAATAAATATTTATCTTCATTTATTTTTAATATTTACTGATTATTTCTGATTTAAAAAACACTTTCCTTATCCGTTTGATAGAGTGCTCAAAATCAAAAGATACTAATCAAAATGTAATGACAAACGATAACACCAATAGAATTTAGAAAGCTTTATTCTATACACTTAGAATAAGTGGTACATTTACTGAGAGCTTATACACCCTATTAATCACCAGGGAGTTCTCCAAAGGTGGGGGTAATCAGGAAATAGAGGATGTAACTCTCAATTACTTATTCGAATACTTCTATCTATATACGTATTAGAAATCTCCAGTGTCTGTCGTCTCCATCAATTTCTGTTCCTTGGGGTCGGCTATACATATCTTCAGTTCTGCTGGAGATAAATGCCACATATATTTAGAGCAGTATTGAGATGGTCATTGAAGTTCTTTCTTTATTCATCACCGCTCTGTGGCCATCGTCTGGTTGGTAACGACGTATAGAATCTAACGTTTCAACACGAATCTAAAGAATCTAGTTTAATGACAAACGATAACACCGTTAGACTTTGTGAAGGTTTATTCTACTTAAAATAATTGGTGCACTTATTAAGAGTTTATATACTCTAGTATTCCCTAAAGAGTTCTCCACAAGGGAGTTAATCATAAAGTAGGAGATGTAACTCTAAATGACTTATTACACTAAACTTTTGAGTCTTCGTATTATCTGCATTATTCGGACTATTGTCCCCATCTTCATTGTTATTTGTACAACGTTTCGGCCGATATAACCCCCGGCCTTCTTCAGGTTCAAAGTTCCGTGATGGCTCCCGAATACGACAAGAAAGTTCCCGAGTTCGAAAAGAAGATTACCAAGTCCGAGAAGGTTCCCGAGTCCGAGAAGGTCACCAAGTCCGACAAGAAATACCTGAAGAAGGCCGGAGGGTATATCGGCCGAAACGTTGTACAAATAACAATGAAGATGGGGACAATAGTCCGAATAACGCAGATAATACTAATCTTCAAGCCTCATCTCAAACATTCAGATAAATTTATTTCATTTTAATTTGCTGTTGTCTTTTTGAATTCGTTTTAGACTTTCGTTTATTTGCATTTTTTTCCCTTTAACATTTTCGTAGTTTCTTTATTTGTTCTTCTTCTAGTCTGAACACCCTAGCAGCTTTTTGCGTTTCTGTTTGGGTTCCGTACGGGTAATCCAATCTTACCACAAACTAATTTTTCCATTTCATAAATTAGGCTATTTGATTCTGTGATGTTTTCGGAATGTCACATAATATTTTCTTCATCTTTTCTATGTATATCATGAATCTTCCATTCTATATTACTTAGGGGTGCCTCTCGTAGTGTAATGGTTAGCAAACTAGACTGTCAGACCATTACTAGTCAGTTCGAGTTTCACTGGGTGACCCATAAATCTGTCCTTGTGCCAAGCTTAGTAAATAACTACATTACTCAGAGATGGTAATGAACCTTTCTTATCAGAAATGATTTGTTTTAACAGCTCTATATCGTTTATTTGTTCTTGTGTTACATAATCTATGCAGTTGCATAAGATTATTGTCAATCCCCTGTATTTCTAAAGGGATGGCACTTTTCATATCACGGGCGGGACTTTCCATGGAATAGTACAGAAAGCCCGCGAAATACGTGAAGTCACGTGGGACCTGGTTGGGTCCTCAGTTTTCAGTGGACGTCGGGCAGAGAAGATGTCCTGTCTTAACTGGAACACACACTGCATACGCGCGCTATGTTAGTTACATGAAATCTTTAGTTAAGTAAAATAATAAGTAAATAAAAGCTTAAGAAAATAACCCGGTTTTGTGGTTGGTGAATGTCTTGGTAACAAGACTGATCTAGAAGAAGAAATGAGTTAAGTGCGACCGACCACCAAGAGAAGTCCAGACGCTAGAAGAGATGTTAGAAGAAGACGTAAGATGTCAAAGACGCCAGAAGAAGAATATAAGTACGTAAAGAAGTAATGAAAAGGGTATACAACACTTGTGTTAATACTGGTGTTGTAATGCAAGGTTGTAAGATATTTTGGTTGTAAGTGTGTTATGTCTCACTTTCTGTATGTTATTCCACGTGATAATATATTTCTTTATTTTCTTGTCAACATATTTCTATTTTCTTGAGATTAGAGAAAATATTTCTTTTTAATATCATCCTTGTTTGGTGCCTATTCCTAGCAAATTTCTCACACCACCTCTTAACCGGAGTTCGAGTGACTGAAGTCACCAAGTCATCATCCACGTATCCCAGTTGGTTTTAATCGTACTGTGGACGGTTTCGATTCTCCTTCTTACCTCTAGCAGTTTACCCAATCTTTGCCTTTCTACTTGTCTGTTTCTCTCTCTTTCTCCCTGTATATACACACACACATATATAACATATACACATACATATATACATATATATACATATATAATATATATACATATATACATATATATATATATACATATATATACTATATATATATATACATATATACATATATATATATATATATATATATATATATATATATATATGTCAAAAAGTATCAAGATTCTTGTACGTTTTGACACATCTTGTATTCTGAAAAAATAACGTTCCCTTCATTATTTTTTTCAGAACACAAGGTGTGTCAAAAAATTACCAAGTTCAAATCTGTATTTACAAAAATAGAAATGACGAATGAATGGATTTTTTTTCAGAATACAAAATGTGTCAAAAAGTACAAAAATCTCGATACTTTTTTGACACGCCATGTATATATATATATATATATATATATATATTATATATATATATATATATATATATATAGTAGGTCGGTTTTCAACTTTTTTTGAATATCAAAAAGATTCACCCGAGGAAATTTGGGTAATGGTACCATTATTACTGAAACCAAAAAATTTGATTTCCAAAAGTTTTAAAAATTGTCTAATATGTGTGTTCAAATTACACTGGTAGCCTATATTAACATTATCATTCCTTAATGTGTTCCCAGCACAGTTCATACTGTATTGCTTTGTTATATATTGTACAAACGGAAATATGAATTTCCGGTTTTATTAAACAAAGAAATATAACAACTGCCCGTTATCAGATCAAGAGATAAAAATGCGTAGGAGTAGCTATGAATATAAAAGAACCGAGGGCTCGAGACAGGTCAGTCGTCAGTCAGCCCAGGAGGCAGTCAGCCGGAGAGTGAGTGAGGTGATCGGGGTCAGTAATCGGGAGAGTCGGTACGAGTTAGTTTGCCGAGTGGGATCTTGTGTACTTGGTGTTGGAAAAGCTAGTCTTAATATTTACCAACTGAAAAAGCTTGTCACCCAGAAATTTAATCGAAGGATCGAAAGTCTAAAGACTGAATATATTAATTAAACTGACCCTCTCTCTCGAAGTTAAGAAGCTTGAATTTATTTCAATAAACTTCTGGAGGATAACTTTGGTGTTATTGTCATCCCTTACAACGAAGATAAAACTATTGCAATTTAGTACAGTGACGACGCCGCTACGTTACAGCTTTTGTTCAATTGATAACAGAAATAGATAATTCTTTTTACACTATCTTTCAATGTTTTTACTGACTTAGCTCAATTAATTAGATAGATGGAGCTTATCTGACAAGTTGGGCGTGGGGTGGGATTTTAATTTCACTTTAAATGCTAATTCTGATATATCTTATTAATTTTGTTTGAATAGAATAAATTGATAAACTTTTCTGGTTTCAAATATTAAGACTTTTGTGCAATTTTATATATTCTAAACAAGGGTTCTGGGAGGCTTCATATTTGACGATTTTTAAAACTAAAAATTGCCAACTCAACGCTATGAGTAGCACAGATATCTGTGTCGTAAAGTAAGGAGCTGATAGTAGGTGTGGCGCTCCACTTTAGATGCATAAACAAACACAGAGAACGTAAAGTGACTTGTTATTGTGGTGACTATGCTAAGGTCTCGCAAGACATCTACAAAATAATATATATATATGGTCGGTTTAGCTCAGTCGGTAGAGCGTCCGACTAGAAACCACAAGGTTCCTTCTTTGATACCGCTCAACGCCAACACAGCGTATGAGTAGCACAGGGATATGTGCGGTGAAGTAAAGGGATTATGGTAGGTGTGGTTCTCCACCTCATATGCAAAAACAATCTCCTTGGTCTAGCGCTAGTGAAAAGGGGATAGACTCCCTCGCTGTCTGGCTGAAACCGACTTTGGGCCACCCCGACTACTTTACTTTATTGAGTTATAATATCCATGATATTTTTTGATGTAATTGATGCATTATAAAATTCATTAATTGATAAATCAATACTGAAAATTGCATTAAAACCGGATAATTACCTGATTTTTTGGTATTTTTTTTTGCAATCGTGAAATGTTACATTAAAATTGTAAACAAGCGCTTTAAAACCATTGAATAAGAGACAAAATGGCGGATCGTGTCGAAATTGAACAAAACAAATCGTTTTAAATCAATTAAAAATTAACTGCATATGTAATGCTTTTTTTTTTTTTTAATGATGGTCATTATTTTACTACTTATCGTTTTAGACAAAAGTTTGACCTCAAATAATAGATTTATTAATTTTAATTCGCTTTAAAAACGTAGCAGACGATTTTTGGAGGGTATACCTAGTTTGTGCTGTGTGTTAAACATGCACCTAATAACCTTTAATAGATTTGGTTTTGACGACTTGGAAAAATATTTTTATTCCGTTATTTTCAGTCTGGTTGTTTCTTTTTTATTTTTTTTTATTTTTTTCTTCTTTCTTTTAATTTCCTTCTTCTCTCTTGCAAACCCAAATATAAAACAGGCGTCGAATTTTCTCTGATTATTTTTTTTTAATTCTCAGATAAATCTAACCTTTCATTCCATTGCTCAAACGATATATTTTTTTCTCCCATTAATGCAACTATATATAAAGTGTTTTCACCGAGATAAGTTTACAGGTCACTCAGTCAGATTTGAAATCATTCGATGTCGGGGTTAAGAATATACAAATCGTATTCTCTGCAAGGGGTAACCGGTCCCTAAAAGGATTAGCATGGGAAATTTGACAGAATCTGATGGTGAGGATACAGTTCTGGAGATCTGAGGAATGTGGAGTACCAAGTTGCATGTTTCTGAGAATCCAGACTTGGTTGGTGGTTAAAATTTCATGGGGGTTATTCTACTGTGTAAGATGACGAAGTTCATTCCCAGGATTCTCATTGGCTGGTGGTTTTCGTGTGGATACTGTTATCCATATATACCAAACACTTGGAAGCTCGTGGTGTAATGGTTAAAGTCATGGGAAATGGACTCGTCGCCCCGAGTTCAAATACTAGATGCGGTAATTGCATTTCACTTAGCGCTAATACCCTTAAGAAAGGTATGAATCCTACTCTCTTTCCAG
>CM042153.1:9727118-9729618 GCA_023376005.1 Doryteuthis pealeii | reverse complement strand
AAATAATAAATAATGGGTAAAAAAATTAAGTAAAATAATAAATAATTAAGTAAAATAATAAATAATGGGTAAAAAAAGTAAAAATAATAAATAATGGGTAAAAAAATTAAGTAAAAATAATAAATAATGGGTAAAAAAATAAATAATAAATAAAAATAAAATAATAAATAATGGGTAAAAAAAATTAATAATAAAAAAAATTAAAAAATAATAAAAATAATAAATAATGGTAAAAAAATTAAGTAAAATAATAAATAATGGGTAAAAAATTAAGTAAAATAATAAAATAATGGGTAAAAAATTAAGTAAAAATAATAAATAATGGGTAAAAAAATTAAGTAAAAATAATAAATAATGGGTAAAAAAATTAAGTAAAAAAATAATAAATAATGGGTAAAAAAATTAAGTAAAAATAATAAAATAATGGGTAAAAAATTAAGTAAAAATAATAAATAATGGGTAAAAAAATTAAGTAAAAAATAATAAATAATGGGTAAAAAAATTAAGTAAAAATAATAAATCACAATCCTTACTTGATTTTCCACATACCCCACTTAAAAGTTTAAGTTGTCACATCCTGATTAGGCCGGAGAATTTGGTTACATTTTTAGATGATGTTTCGTAGTTTGGTTTAGTTTAGTTTGGTTTGTTTTAGTTTGGTTTGGTTTGGTTTGGTTTGGTTTAATGACATATCAACCCCGTCGGTTATTTAATGGCAACTCTTTATAGATGTTCCATGGAACACAAGTTGTGCTAATATGGATTCCATTGGCTCTCTATTGACCATTGCTTTTGGCAGGTTCTCAACATGTCATCTAGTGTCCGCACAGTGCTGATAAATAAGTTTTTGCTGGTCAGCTAAAACTGGTGTATTCATGTGTAGGAGTCCACAGAAGAACCCCACTTATAGTTTCATTCTTTTCTCCTCAATATGTCTTGTTCGCCTTACTTTGGATGGCTTATGAAATAGATAGTAAGTGGCTGTATAGCTGCTTCTTTGTGGGTTGCTGCTTCCAGGATTTGTTCAAAACAGCATCCAGCATCCTTGTGTAGTTTTCATCTAGCTTTTTCTCCAAGCATTTCAATCATACAATAGTACTGAATTGATTACAGCTTACTAGGATTTCATTATTCATTTATAATGAAAGATTATCAAATCAGAGCAGATATTTTCAAGTAATATTTAGTAACAAAGTCTATAGCCAAAAATATGAATATGTAGCAGTTAAAGAAATAAGTACATTCCTTATATACGAGGGTGAGTCAAAAATTAATGCCATAAAAAAACACAGACACGCACACATGTATACGTGTGTGTGTGTATGTGTCTGTGTGTGTGTCAAAAACCGACTCATTCGTCTTCAGTCAGACATCTTACCACCACGCAATCTACAATTTTAGAAATGGAATGTTACTATCATAAATACACAAGACAAATAGGGAGTGGTCTAACCGTTTTAAGGAGAGCTATGCTATTTTTGCGTAGTTAGCTGCCACCAGAAAATTCAATTTCCAAAAACTCAACCCACCAGAGGTGGATACCATATATATATATATATATATATATATATATATATATATATATATATATAGTCATCCACAGACAACGTGTTACGACCGTTAGACACAGCCACTTCCTCCGACCAGGAGCAAAAATCTGACTGACTTTTTACTAGCCCGGTTCGTTAACCTCTCGGCCATTGACAGCTGCTATTAAGGAGTATATTTTAACTGTTAAATACATACATCTGTGTATATATTTTACGATCACCAGATAGATCAAATCTGTAAACAACAGACGATCATTGCTTTATGCTGGCGGTGAAAGTCAATTAAAATCACAATATCTATGCGTGTTTATGTGTGTATGTGTGTGTGTGTGCGTAAAGAGTTCAGTGGAATAATTGCCAACTAAATTACGCAAAAATAAAATCAACCACAGGCTACAGAACATTGGTAAATGCTTCCTTTATTTTTGCCTGTAGTTTCTGTTTGTGTGTGTGTTGCTCGGGATTAGCCTCTCGCTCAACCGTGCCCACACATAATAAGCAAGTGTTACATAATCATTGGATACCAAATGATTATGACAATAGCGTAGAAATCATATTAGTGCAGCTGATGGCCTTGAGGGTGAGTGGCGGCGCTTGACCTCGATCTCACCTTGCGTTCTGGGATAAACCGTGAGAACCGGGAACCCCGATAGAAGGCCCTTCCGGTTTAAGGTGTAAGCAACTCAGTTAGTTAGAGTTAGAAGTTAGAAGCCAGGCTAGCAAGATGTAAGGATCTGCGCGCTTTGTCTAGTCTGGGGATCTACGAATAAAGTAACATCATCGTAAATCGAAGAATCCTCAATAGAAGACCAGACGAGACCTTAGAAGATATACCAGACCAAGATAGATGATAGACGATCAGAACCAATGCCGGCCAGAGGAATAGACGACCAGAGTAAGAAGTAAGAGAAGTATATAACATATACCTATTTAGTGCCGGTAAAGAAGGC
>CM042153.1:9719618-9722118 GCA_023376005.1 Doryteuthis pealeii | reverse complement strand
TAAAAAGTGTTGAAAGGAAAAGAAATAGCGCTTGGAAGAGAAAAATAATGGATGAAAAGGGAAAGCAGAGAAAAGGTGATGAAAAAAAAAAGGGAAGGTGGAAGAAAAAGAAGAAAAGTGTGTAAGAAGAGAAGGAAGGATGGAGATAGAGAAAAATAAAAAAATGATAAAAATAATGTGATGGTAAAGTTCGTACCAGTTGCAATTGGTGTCATTGGAACGGTCCCCAAGGTTTTTGAAAAAAGGTCTGAAGTGTGGTCTTACGCCAGTCACGGTACCTGATAAGATGACTCAGCTCCGTGACTACCACATGTGTCACCGGCCAGTTGCTCTGTCGATTCTTTCTGTGCCCACGTCGTGTTTTTTTTTATCCACAGAACTGGGATCGAGACAATTTGTTTGGAGCGTCTTTGTGACGGGTGGAGACATTAGAGGAAATGAAATGCAGTGGTTATTGGTAACTCTAAGAATGAGACAACACACTGTTAATAATAACAATGTTTTATTAATATATATATATATATATATATATATATATATATATAATATATATATATATATATATATATATATAACAGAGGAAAATAAAGAAAAAGAGGGAAATGGACTCGTCACCCCGAGTTCAAATCCTGGACGTGGTAATTGCATTTCACTTAGCGCTAATACCCTTGGAAAGGTATGAATCCTACTCTCCCTCCAACTATGGGTAAATAGTAGGGCAGACTGGGATTTTTAACCTTGGTTAGGTAACCGGTTTAGGAGAAGGAAAACTCGGAATTCAAACCTGTTAAACTCCGCTTAAGAAATTGACATTGTGTCGCATCCTGCTCGTGCCGAGGGGTTGGTAAATATATATATATATATATATATATATATATATATATATATATATATATATATATATATATATATATAACAGAGGAATATGTTATATATACTAATTTGGAGAGAAAAATACAAGGTTTATTTCTTCTTGGAGAAATTGGAAATCCGAGGAAGAATCGAAACCCTCCAAAGAAAACGATTGTTAAGATCGGCTAGAATACTCAGAAGATTATTTGGACCTTGTTGTTACTCAGTCTCCAATGAACCACCAGTTTAAGCAGGTGGGAATAATTCTCATGAATAGAAATACTACTACTACTACTACTACTACTACAACTACTACTATACTATAATAATAATAATAATAATAATAATAAAGAAGAAGAAGAAGAAGAAGAAGAAGAAGAAAGAGAAGGGTTAAAGTGGAGAAAAAAAGAGGAGGAAATGGAGGGATCAAAGAAAGAAAAAGCAGAAGAAGAAGAAGAAGAAGAAGAAGAAGAAGAAGAAGAAAGAAGAAGAAGGTCTACAAAAAAAAAAATAGAGATGATTGATTGTAACGGCAGGCCAATTCGTCTTGGATTAATTTATGCCTAGATGTAAGGAATTACGTTTATTTTCATTTAAGTCACTGGTTCTAGAGGTACTCTCTGTAATCGTCGTAGGAAATGGAAAACGGTGATGCGAGTTCAAATCATAGCCGAGACTATTTGCTTTTCACAAAGGTTAATGCCATTAGGAAAAGGTATGAATACAACTATTCTCCCTCCATCTGTGGGTAAATAGTAGGGAACACTGGGCTTTTTAACTTTGGTATGGCAACCAGTCTGAGACAAAGGAACATTGTAAATTCAAACCTGTTAACTCCTGCAAAAAATTGATATTGTGTCACATCCTGCACGTGCAGAAATTTTACATATATAACTGTTTCTTAAAGTTCTTTTTTCGCAGTTGAATGATAAGAATTATGTATGGTTTCATGTGATTATTCATATTAATCAATTATTTGTTTGCACATATAAGATTTCAATATACTATTGATAATAATCCTTTGTAAAGAGTAGGTAATCTTTAATAAAAATGATTTACTTTTATATGATATCAGGAATTCCTATCGAATAAGAATTATTTTAAAACAGAAATATAGCAGGCGAGAAAAGGGTAAAGGAAGAATAGAGAGAGAAAGCTAGGAGAAGAAAGAAATGCAGAGGTAAAGAGAGAGAGAGAGAGAGAGGAAGAGAGATTGTGAAAAATAGAAAAATGTAGAAGGAAAGAAGAAGAAGAAGAAGAAGAAGAAGAAGAAGAAGAAGAAGAAGAAGAAGAAGAAGAAGAAGAAGAAAGCTAGAATAAGAAAGAACATAAAAATGAGAGAAAAAGAAAAAGAGAGACGGGAAGTGGGATTGGGAAAAATAGAGAAAAGATGAAAGAGTGGAGAAGATAGATATATATATATATATATAGAGAGAGAGAGAGAGGGAGACAGCGACAGAGAGAGAAAGCTAGAAGAAGAAAGAAAATAAAGAGAGAGGGAGGGGGAGAGAGAGTAAAGAAGGGACATTATGAAAAAGAGAGCAATGTAGAAGATGGAAGTGATAAAATGAGAGAAGAAGAAGAAGAAGAAGAAGAAGAAGAAGAAGAAGAAGAAGAAGAAGAGACAGAGAGACAGAGAGACAGAGAA